>CAKAKQ010034404.1:0-14823 GCA_916700675.1 Helicolenus avius
GAGCTTTGAATCGGGGGAGGGAAATGGGAACAATGGAGCGAGTTTCCCTGTGGGATACACCGGCAGTAGGAACGGAGGTGCAATGGAGTACAAGCAAGACGAGGCATAGAACGGAGCGCGTTATTAAGTGGGTGATATAAATATGCGGGCGGGGGAGGAGAAAAGCACAAGGAAGGGGCAGATTGAAGGGTGGATGTGAAGGAAAAAGGGACAATCAAACAACGCGTAGCCAGCAGCCAGAAGTGTATCTTCTCATGGAACATGGTTAAAGGCTGCAGAGGACGAGTGATGGAAAGGGACAGAACGGCAAAGCCCGATGGATGAGAGGGGTCACGGTAGACAGACGGAGCTATGGAGAGATCCACGGGGTGTACACAATAATGTAAACACTACATGAAAAAGGAGTTAGCTTTAAGTCTGTGAATCACCATAGTAAACACTGCTACAAATCTGGGTTGTATTAGTTTACTAAACAATGACTTTGTTTGGTCCTGTATGCTGGTTATACCTGTGATTTGGTTTCCACTTGTAATTTCAGTTTTTCCTCTTTTGTCATTGTAGTGTTTGGCATATACTGCGATTATGTTTCCACGGTTCTACTTGATATATAAACACAATTTTTGCAAGTTCTTTGACTGTTGCGTTTGCAGTTCGGACCCAGACGGTTTGAGAGGTCAAGTGGCTGACAAGTGCTGCTAATTGGCATTCGACCTAATTCGACCCGCAATTGTAGCAGTGTTTGAAATTGTGATTAGAGTTTAAGTGCTCTGTCATGTAGTGCTTATTGTTTGTGCTGCTGCATGGAAATACTGCTTTTAGAACAGCGAGCAGACACGACGGGACGCTCTCAGCAGGAATCTCAGATTTTTTTGGGAAATTGCACTCACCCTAGATAGATGTGATGAGTAAACTTGGAAATGAGTCGTTGCTCAGCACAGAGCCAGCTTTCACTGTACATAAGAAGAAGATGAATCCCAGCTCTTGATCAGTGACTAACCAAACATTCACTGTCCAGCATTTGAGGCTGTAGCTCCTGAAGCCAGCTTCAATCAGGTCCCTTTCTGAGTCATTTGAAACTTGCTGTACACCCTCAGCTGTCTGTCCATCCATCCACATGTTGCCACGGTTGCTTTTAGCCTAGCATAGGTCAGAGCGCCCGTTTGATCAGTCCCATAATGTCTCTGTGCTTTTTGGCTTTTCTATAGAACTACTGATGTCACGACCTCCAAGAAGTACAATATTTCTGTTGTTATTGCTTGTGTGTTTTTGAGTATTTCTCCTTTTTTTTTTTCTTCACTTTTGGCAAAAAGTCCACCAGTAGCTGGCCATGGGAGGAAGTCCTGGAAAGTCTCAACTGTCCTGCCTGCAGCCTTCCTGCACATTTTCTACATCTCGATACGAAAAGGCTTTTAGGTTCCCTCGCATGGCCAGTTGGTGAGGACTGCTGTGTGAGGACGGTTTTGTTGTCTAAGGAGAGTGTGTAGTCTGTTCTTGATTTGATTATGTGTAGATGGATGGTGCAATATATACATCAGGTATATACAAATACATCAACACACAGATGTTACAGTGGGGTCCAAAAGCCTGAGTCCAGTTCCAGAAACTCATTTATCGAAAACTAACAGAAATGTTAAGTCAAGCGCTTTATTCTGAAAATATTGCACAATGTTATTATTATTATTTTTTATTAATAATGTTGGAAAAAAAATGTATTAATCAGAGTTTTTTTTGTAGAATTACGAATCTACATTATCAAGCACTCTTTAAGAGCACATCAGAGATGTACTGTGATATCCTGATGTTACAGATGTTTGTGTTTGAGGTCAGGTAACTACAGAAGGAAAGCAATGAAAGTCATCACTCCATGATACTTCAAATTGTTTTGTGTAGCTTTGTTGATTGTGCAGAGCCATTGTTTTAATGGAAAATGAAGGTTTTAAGCTTTTGTGTAGTTATCTCTCTTACTGCAGCTCTAAAGTTCAAGTTTTATTGAAGACATTGCTGTCTTCAGCAGTGATGTACACTATTGTTTGACTCTTAAAGACTAGAATAAAACCTGAGACATAATACAGAAAAACAGTTGTTTTTAGTATTTCTTGCATTTCTTTAAAGATGACATTATTTTTATTTATGCCGGCTCTTATCTATTTGAATAAGAAGCTTTGAGAGAAGAACATTTGTGTTTGTTTTTATTGTGAAAACGTACAGTTCTTGGTGGTGGACTCTGACTTTTGGACCCCCCTGTATAAATGTTTTAGTATAAAGCTGTCTGTGTGTGTGTGTATATGTATAAGTTTAATGTATATATTTTGTAAATCATCTACAATTGCTTTTCTATATTTTTTTTCCTGATGTTTTAATTAAGATGCTATGGAATATGCTGTTTTTTACCAATGACATTTGGAAAGTATAAAAAAAATAATAATAATAAAATGAGTAGCAATGTTTCAGTGGATTGATGCATTTCTGGTATTTTTATTTTTAGTTATTTATCACCTTCTTCTTTCTCCAGAGGAGTACTTCCTTCACCTCGGGGTTGAGTTGTCAGAATTGTTTTGACATTTTGGGGTGGATTATAGATGTTTATTGTGTCAGAGCTGCTGTTGAGTTTTATTAAGAGGACAGAAAATGTCTTGCAGTGCTTCTGTCTCCTCATCTAAGACAAAGCTTTGGATTACATTTATGCAGAATCTAGGCTGAAAGTGTGAGTGAGTATGAGATGCTAATTTTTACAGCAGGGGCTCCTTTCCTCAGGGTGGTGCTTAGATCCTGTCTCACCTCCAAAGAGCCACAGAGCCTACTGCAATGCTCCAAAGGATCAGCAGATGGAAACATGTCCTCACCTTAGGGCAGGAGGATGTGTGCATGTGGAGAACGGCTACATGAAATCAGCCCCAAGTGATATTCATAGTGGATGCTTAACACAAATCTGTGGGCAGATTTCTTTATTTGATCTGTGCAGCCCTGACATTTATTTGATCTGTACCACATTATATTATGTGGGCTTCTTGCATTAATTACATTCTTCTTCAAGCTTATATTTTGGTCTTTTTGCGCTCATTTTCAAGCAGTCAGAGTATGTTTATGTTCCTGTTCTTCTACCTTGTGTGGACACATTTTAGTTTTAGACCTTTAAAGGCATTTTGGTCAGCACCAACATCTTCTATAGGCTAGTTTAAAGGAACAGTGTGTAATATTTTGGGGGATCTATTAGCAGAAATGGAGTTTAATATTCATAACTATGTTTTTATTACAATATAATCACCTGCTGAAATTAAGAGTTATTGCATTTTCGTTAGCTTAAAATGAGTCCTTCATATCTACAGAGGGAGTGGGTCTTCTTCACAGAGTCCGCCATGTTGCTCTGCCATGTTTCTATAGTAGCCTAGAACGGACAAACCAAACACTGGCTCTAGAGAGCTTTTCATGTTTTTACGTTGCCTGAAGGCCTGAAGGCTTGAGGGGTACTCAGTTGGTTGCAATCTGCAACCACACCACTAGATGCCACCGAATCCTACACACTACCTTTAAGTTTAGGACATGTTTTGGGTTAGCATCAGAATTAATATTATAGTAGAGTGTATCTTCGATTCAACTTTATGATCATTGCACAGAGCGAGCATCTAATTAGATGCAAACAGCATCAAAAGTTCACAGAGATGGCAGGGATGGGATAAAAAAATGTAAAGCACCTAATGACGAGGAGGATCAAAATAAAAAGGGTTATTATGGAAGAAAATGTCTTTTCTTTGTTGCATTCTTTTGGAGATGTTAGAATCATGATGCTGGATAATAGTGATACTCCACACTGTTTCAGCAGTGTCTTAATGTGATGCAATAACACTGAGCTGTCGTTGGGTGTGATGTCTCGCTGGGAACAAATAGTGATATTCAGTGTCTTATTGTGAATCAGCTCTGTGTAGCAGTAGATCCGGTCCTGTCTCCGGTTCAACAGCAATTGTTTCTGTCGAGGGACAGGATGAAGGCAGCAATATTGCCAGCCAATCAGTGTAATGCCTCATAAATGATTTTATTGTTAATACCCCCCAAACAGCCCGTTTCACTAGAGGAGACTGTGTAGCAGTGGAGACCCAACAACTTCTGATAAAAAAAAAAATCCCATAATTTAAAGGCATACAATACAAACCTCTACACGTAATTACAGGTGGAGCTATACGAAATCAATCAATGAGGTTCCCTTTAAGTTGGCAATAATTATATAACCATATGTGTACACATGTTGATGTGTGTTTGTGACGTCTAAATGGTCTGTGTGCAACAGTGTGGGCTTGTTTCAGTCAGGATCTCCACCCATCAAGTTGGAAACACACTGTCATGTATTCAGATGGTGATAGGGCGGGACTAATGATAGAGAGAGAAGAGTAAAGCACGACGGAGGGATGGATGGACGAGTGAAACGGGGCCGCATGAAGTGAAATATTAGTCCAGACCAAGGGGCTTAAACAAGCCAATCGATGCTCTCCGATGGAAATAAATGAGAGAGGGGAAGGAGGGAATACATGAAGGCTGAGCGGGGAGAGAAATGGCTTAGACACTAAGCTAAAAAAAAACACCAGATCATGAGAACCTGTGGAGTCAAATTTATAACGGCCATCAAAGGTGAGACAGGAGGGATGGAGCCTCAAATTCATGAAGCATCAGGAAGGAAAAGAGGGGCCCTGGAAGGGATCCGTGGTACTGGGAGGGTAATGGATGATGCTTTCAGATTGGTATGAATATTGTATCGTGGTACTGGCCATAAAAATGACACAGTTGCTCTGCCTTGGTTTGAAATAATGAAGTGGTAATGGCACAGTCACCGTGCCAATAAAACTGACAATGTTACTGCCATCTTACAAAATCATAGTATACCGTAATCTAACAGTCCATTGTGGGGTATGTGTCCTTATGGAATACACTTTTGCAGCAGTGTTGGTCATTGAATAAATGGTACATAGTGGGATTGTACTTAAATAATAGGTCAGTGGTTCCCAAACTTTTTCCCATCAAGGACCCCTAAACTGACAAAAGATTTTGTTCCAGGGACCCCAATCTCATAGGATTTTTGCTTTTAGATGTTTTATTACTGAAAGTGTATTAAACCCATGACCAAAATAGTCATACTTTCTGTCATTGTGTTTCTTGTGGATGGAATTATAGTGAAAATAAATGATTCCCCTTTTAGCTGGGGACCCTTTGGAACCCCCTCAATGACCCCTACTTTGAAAACCACTGTAATACTACTACTACTACTACAGCATACATATGTGTACAATTGTAGGCTATGCATTCACAATAACAATCTGATTCTGCACTAATACACCCATGTGTTGCTGTACCAGCTAAACTATTAATAATGTCACCACTTGTGGCGTCATCACTTCATCACATTAACTTTTACTTTGACCTTTTGTTTATATAGATTTGTGATGTCTTTAACTATGAAGCCCAATGCTTCGAAGGTGTCACACTTGAATAATGCAAGCCTCGGTTGAATAGTACAAACCAAATATAATGTTGGTTGATCGGTGTTAACACCACTTTGGTTCAGACGGAAAAATCTCAACAACTATTGGATGGATTGCCGTCAAATATATAACCTTTATTTAACTAGGAAGTCACATTGAGACAGGGTCAAATAGCAGCATCCAACACATAACAGGACAACAACATTGAATCACGACAGCAACAATAGCTATGACAAAATACAATACATCATACAGTGCATCAACAGGGCAGCATGTTGGTCAAGTGCTCGTTGTTTAATTGAAGCAACTGCAGCTAGCAGTGACCACTTCCATTATTATATGTTTAACATTTTGAACAGATATCTACATATGTTGCCCACAAGATGAATCCTAATAACTTTGGAGATCCTGACTTTTCCTGTGGCGCCACCAACAGATCACTAATCCTGTAAAAAATCTCAACATCCACCAGATTGATTGGCACAAAATGTGGTACAGATACCCATTGTGCCTAGAAGATGTATGTATGTATCCTACTGACTTTGGATTTCTCCTGATTTTTCCAGTGGCGCCTGTGGTTTTTAGTGAATCTCGACAACTATTGGATGGATTGCCATGAAATTGTGTATACATATTCTTGGTCCCATCAGAATGAATTGTAATAACTTTGGTTATTTTTTTACTTGTCATCAGATAAACATTTGAATGTGTCCAATACATGCTAAAGAAAGATAGTGAACATGGTAAACATCACACCTGCATGATAGCACTGTCATTGTGAGCATAAAAGCCTTTGTAGCCTCACAGAGCTGCTAGTATGGCTGTGGACTCTTAGCCTTGTTGGGCGATGGTGTGTGACCTGTTTGACTTTTCACACCCTGAAGATTAGTAAGAGTAAATGGATGCAGTCCAAGGACAGTGCAAAGACTATAAACTAGTAAAAATGTGATCCATGACGTCAGTTCATGTGCAAGGACTATAGCCTACAGTATATTACTAATTAAGTTCAATTAAGTAATTAATTTGTTCACTGTTTCTCTGGTAACTGGTTTACGTGGAGGCTGAAGTCAGGAAGGCAGAAAGACAAGTTTGGTAGCCTAATGGGGACGAACGTCATCGCTGACTAAGATACTTTTCATTTAAGTACTGAGGAGCTTTGTTTGTCACTTTATACTTTTACTGCATTGAAAAAATCTACTTATATCTTTAGTATATTTTCAGTTTGGTTCTATGTTCTTTTATATTATTAAACCTTTACAACAAATGTAATGGCTGGTTATTTAGATTTTACTTTAATCATATTTATATTTAACATTTAAGGTGTTTGTTCTCTGTATTATTTCAATGCTTCAATTTGGTGGCTACATCTTATGGTTATTCTACACATGCTATTTTATAGCAAAGCTAGTGGTTCCATAATGCTACAATAATCTGTAATAGCCGACTACTGAATGGAAATTTGGACACTACAGTGATTGTACAGTAGGCTACCACAGTACCATGACAATACAGTGACGTGGTAATTTGGCACATTAGATCTAGTAAAATTTACTTTACTGAACAATAGTACTTTTTCAAGGAATACAGTGTTACTAAAAGTCTGGCAGGAATCAGGCCGTGCTGCTTCGCTAAGAGATAGGAGACAGCTGACTCAGGAAGACTGCACTTATCTCAGACACAAACACCAACCCACGTACTTGGCAGATTGCCTCTTCAATCAAGAGCGACCCATAGCATACAATAAGGCATCCCTTTTGTCAAAAGGCTCGAGACCTTGACTCCCTGCCAGGCTACCTATAGAGAGGCCTACATTTGACACGGCCTTTCAGACCTATGGCGATGCAGAACATGCCACAGGTTTCTCACACCATTCCCTACCATTACAACAACTATCAACAGGGTGGTGTTGGAACAGCTTTGTGCGGTTGATCAGCAGTACGGTTAAGAAGGAGGGTAAGGGTAGCCTATGGGTAGCCATCTGAATTGCTGTGCACATCTGAGATTTGTTGAGGGATTCAAAATTGGACTGGTGCTCACTGATGACTGATTCTGCCATTTGGAGGAACAATTGACCAATCACAGCTTCTTAGACGGGATTGCAAATGGGTACGGCATCTTCCTACATAACTATCCTAGCAAGGGTTATGTCTAGAAGGTAACCCTCAAATTGCAAAAACTTGCAAAAAGTCTTGCTAAACTTACTGCTCGATGACCGATCCTAACCTTAAACATTCAAGGTTAACGCCTAACCTTAACCATCTCGCAAGAGTTTCACAATTTGCGTGTTACCTTCTAGACACGACCCCTAGCGAGGTCCCTAGCTACATTCAGGCCTCTTGGTTGAAGGACCCACACATGGACCACATAACACGGAGGTATGTTTCGTGTCGTTCCCTGTTATCTCTCTACTCTCAAATCTCTAATAAAGACATAAAAAATAGCTAAATTCATTAAAAATAATGACAGAAAAATAGCAACAAGCATGCAGGAGATTGGCGCAGCTGTACAAGTTGTAAGTCCACACAGTTAACTGCTACTCACAACCACCATCACAGCTTCTGTGTCCACCGAAAATGACGTCTGCTGGACAGATATGTCACTTGCAACTGATTGGTGAAGGCAAAACCTATAATGATTATAATGATGAAGTTTAACTAAATGGCAATGCAGTGTGATTATCAAGCTACTGTTGGTCTCCAACAACACATCAAAACACTTTTGCACACACTTGACGACATCAGGCCGGATATCAAGCAAGAAGTTGATCAGGAGGAGCTGACAAGGAGGAGCAGGTGGTTTCAAGGAGGGATGTTGAAGGTGTAGGAGCACCGGCTGCAGCCATCATGTGCATACTGAGTGGCTACTGGGAATATGATGTTGCCATGCATCATCTCTGGCCCTGTGATGTGGTGGTGGCTCCAACAAAAGGCAAACTAAGCACCAAGCCTGGCTGGAACAGTGAATAGCTTTCAAAATGACTGGGCTCACCAATTGGCACGAAAGATACCGGAGCTGATCTATGTGGACACCGGTGGGCTTCAGGGACTCGCAGGACAAGAATGGCTGTCCAGTATCCAACCTAAAAAAGCCACCCATGAAACCTCAGAGGGAGAAAAAAAAGACCTGAATGTTAAAGTGACAGGAAAAGTGTGTATGAGTGAAAATCCGGCATTGTCACCACTAGTCTGCTGACTAGTGTCTTATAGTCAGCACAGAGCTGTCACAAACACACATCTCGTACACCACCACAGCGTATACTCCGCTATCATGCTGACACTGTGAAACTGTAGTTAGCCTCTGAACTCTTTCAACACTTCCATATTTTTCACAGCAGACAATTTGACTTGTTGTAGTAGGAAAACCACAGGTGAGAGTAATAATGATGGCTCAGATCCATTAATTGTACCAGAAAGCTATTCAAGTGAGGCAGCAGAACAAACAGTACCAGGGCCTCCCCTGAGTGGAATGCAGCTGTCATTAATGTCATTAAACCTGCTTTTCCTACTATGACATGTCAATATGCCTGCCGTGAAAAAGGTCCATTAGTAACATGACATGGGTAAGCAGCATGCATAACCACTTGGCTCTTCATATTCCATGTAATATCTTATAAAAAAACAAGACCTGACATGCAGCAGTGAGCATTTTGTTTGGTGTTTGATACAATTTCTGACAGAGTCTCATAAAGCTGTGTCAATATGCTCTCTGTGTGTGCTTGTGTGTGTGTCAGTCCTTTCATTAAAAGGGCACAGTTGTTTGGAGGCGAGATGTTCTGTGCTGCTTGCTCAATCACTTAAATGGGAGAGAGCGGACGCATTACCCACAGCTTTCTGCGAGCTCCACCATTCACTCCTCCTCCTCCTCATCCTCCTCCCTCTCCTCTGTATCTTTTACCCCCTGTAGTCTCCTGCTCTCTGTATTTGATTAGGATCTCTCAGGCAGTCAGATCAGAGTGCTGGTTGCCGCGCAGAGATCCATCTGCATATAGCGGTCGGTTTCTATATGCTGTGGGTTAGCCCGCACAGCTTCCAGGACCCCTAATGCAATCGGAGCCATTAGGATACAATGGAGCCGGAATAGGGCAGCGATTAGAGCATGTCTGATAGACTGGGGCCAGCACAGTGGTCTATTAAGAAGAGCCATGCAGCTATGCAATGCACTTACTCATCACCTCACTGACATTTATCATAAATCTGGTCAACAACAGGTGTCTGATTTGGAGAAAGAGAAAAAAAACGTAATTTTTGTTCTTCATTGACTGACCTTGTAGTTCAGTCGGAGTGCGGTTATGTTGTTCTGTAGGCCTGATAAGTATAATCTTAAGGTACTTGTACTTTGCTCGGGTATTTCTATATGCTTGTACTCATTTCTTAGGGAAATATTGTATTCTAAATATTGCAGAGCAGAGTCCAAAGAGTTTTGGTCCGATTGATCAATCACAACTCAAGGAGCTCAAACACTGTCGTTTCAAACAGAAGGAGCTGCAATACAGTCGGTAAAGCATTTTTCTTTTTTTACGTTTAAGCATGCAAACATGTTCTAGTAGAAACCCAAAATATAAGTATGCACCTGAAAATGAGCATGATAGGTCCTCTTTAATACCACTCATGTTATATAGGGGGGGGTTTACAGCTAAGAAGAGGCAGAAGGAAAAACTAACACATGTTTTCTGAATGGCCAAACGTTGTACGATTCAATGTTAGAAAAAATATGTAGGAATGAAAGCAATGGTGAATGGAATAACTTTACTGGTAATGCAGTGATTGCTGTTTTGTGTGTGTCTCTGGTGGGAGGAATCTCTTCTCTCTCTTGTCCTTGTCCAAATTTTTACATTTCCTCTTTCTTTTTTCCACCCGATACACATTACTCTCATCCTCTATTTCATCTCCCACCCACCTGATGTGTCACTTAGAAGTTTTATGTGATTTATACAGTATCTTTTCCTGTAGTCAAGCTTTTCTGTGGCTTTAGACTCGGAGGGAGGCGAGAAAGAGATCAGGTGGAGTGAGGACTCATCTGTATACTACAGCGTTGGCATAGCAACTGCCGTCCCACTTTTATCAATCCTCTTTGTATTCTATTATTCACTTTCTCGTTCAAATATTTCTCACACCACACATCTGACGTATGCTGCGGGGAAGAACTGTGGACTAACCTTTTCATTCAATGGGCCCATCATTACTCCTCTCTGTCACTCCCCTCTGCTTTCATTGCTCCAAACTCTCCATCTTTCTCCGCTGCCCCCTAACCTCTGTCGACAATGCTAAGACTTGTGAAAGTTAGACAGTGTGGCTTGCCACCATTCCTATTTTCTGTCAGTCCTAATGTCCCCCAGGGCCTCTGGCAGCCCTTTTCCCATTTACTGTGCTTTGTTGTATTGTGTTTGTCAAATCTCTCTCTCTCTCTGCTGTGTTTTACTGGTAGAACAGCTGTGAAGAAAACTGCTGCCAGAACATTAAACTTTAGCCCAGAAGATTATTATTCTTTTTTTAATTTAGCACATAGGATGAAAACAACACAAATTTGAGGAATATACCAACTGTGCAGGTGTGATCAAATGAGCACACACGGCAATCCACTGCATTCATTCCTTAAGGGGTGCAACTAATGATTATTAACATCATTGATTAATCTCCTGATTGTTTTATTGATTAATAAATGAATTGTTTGATCTGTAAAAGGAAATTTACAAATGTCAGGAAATTGTTAATATAGTCAATTTGGAAGCAGAGAACGTTCGACATTTCTGCTTGAAAAATTACAAAAAAGATTAATCAAAATTGTTGCTGATTAATATTCTGTCAAGCAGCTAGCCTAATTGATTAATCATCAACTCTGCATTCGTTAATCCTATAACATTAATCATCAAAACTGCATGCCTAATGTTGCCTTCCCTTACCTTAACCAAAACCTTGAGTCTAAACTTAATCCAAATTAAAATCAGGTCCAACAAATACAGAAATGGGCTCCATATACACTCCCACACATATAGGCTATATACTGTATGTGTCTATCTTACTAATGCTCTCCCATTGACCCGACACAGCAAAGCTAAATAAATGGCTTTGATTTGTGATGGCACTGACCTGACCTTTTGACCTTTCCCCAGGCCTTTCTATGAAGAATTTACCTTGTTGAACTCTCCATCACTGACCCATCATGAATCAGCCCAGGGCAGAAACAACACATTACTGTGTTTATTTACACAGCATTTAGGGAATAAAATAAGCTCACAACAAAAACAAACAAATAAAAATACAAATAAATGTGACAGCAGATTAAAACATATGGTAGGAGGACATCTCTGTCCGTCTTCCTTCCACATTATCTGTCTCAGTGAGGCGCTGGCATATGGGTATTGCTGTGTAAATACTTGGAATTATCCTTCACATGATATGATTTGCTTTATTGATGTCTGTCAAGTTGCATAATCGCAGGATAGGTTAAACAGCCTAATCTGCTCCCACACGATTCCCCGTCAGAGCTTATCCGATTAAGGGTGCACACAACGCACACAGAGAAGCACAATGTTAAACCGATTAGGCCAGGTAGGATAGTCCAATTATGCAGGATTATGCCGTATGGATTTTGTAAAGGTAGAATTATAAATGTATTACTCAGCTAGGAATGAAATCGGGAAAAAAAATCCCTGTGGTTATATTCTTGTCCTGTTAATTAGGCTATGCATCAGATTTTTTTTTTATTATCTTAAGGGCATTAATTATAAACCTAATATTCAATTCAATTCAATACAACTAAATGTATCCCTTCAAGGGTAATTGGCAGCTGGCCGCCCAGACTATCAACAGATAAGAAAAGAAAGAAGAACTAATGTATTATAGTTAGAGGCTCACATTATCGTATCATGGTCTAAAAAACATCAATTCTTCAAGGGGGTTTCTGTTTTACTCAATCACAGAACAGAGATGCAGGTCCTTTCTGGCTGAAGGTGCACAGAGACGCTCCCGCTTCTCCTGCTTCTACACCCTCCTTCATGCCATGTGTAACAGGTTTTGTTGTACATTCAAATTTTGTAATAGCAAGATATATTTTTATCATACAAACGTATTCATATTTGCTCTATAAATGTGAAAATTATTCTCAGACTTAAACCTGCAGTAGGCAGAATATTTTTGGCATCATTGGTTGAAAATTCCATAATAACCTTTCAGCATATTGTAATTCAAGTGTTCTGAGAGAAAACTAGACCTCTGCTCCTCCTCATGGCTCTGTTTTCAGGCTTTACAAAAATCTAGACTTTGGCCAATCACAGGTCCTTTCAGAGAGAGGACGTTCCTATTGGCTGTTCATTCAACAGAGACAGCTGTCAATCACTCGCAAACTCCGATCAATCAGTTGAGGAAATACCAAGCACCGCCCACCAGCCAGAGCACAGCCAATAGGAACGCTCTCTCTCTCTTTAAGCTGTTAAATGAGAAAGTTTGCTCCAGCTGGCGTGCGGTGCTTGGTATTTCCTCAACTGATCTCAACATGGCTGCATGGCTTTCTCATTTTACAGCTAAACAGTACACTACAAGATGTTTCTGAAAACATTTGAGGTGAGAGGCATTACAGTAACAGAATATTGATTCATATTTGATAAGCGCATTTGAGCAGAGTTCGAGTGACAGCTGCTCAGAGACGGCAAGACTCCCGCTCGGCTCTGATTGGTTGTTTTCCTCCGGGTCTGTGAAATCTTGCAGATATACCATTAGAGGCACCGGAGGACACAAATGAGGCACATGATTTTTTTTTTCAGATTACCAGTCTCATGCACTACTGTCAGGATATAGTGACCATTTTATGAAAATAACATAGATTCATAATTGCCCCCTAAATTCTACGCACTGCACCTTTAATGTGTTTTTGGCATTGAGTTGCCAGCTCCAGCCTCCTTTTATGACCAAGATAGTCTTTATTATAGAAGCAGCGAGTTACAAATACCAAATGGATCACATGTTTTCTGACGCTACAGTAAAAAATAACCCCCAAATAGCTCGGGTACTGATAAATGAGACATTTATTTGGCGTCTATACATCCTACAAACCCCTGCCACCTGTTTCCAGCGCGTATTGCGCTCCTGTGATTCCGTCCAATGGGAATGAACGGCAGGTCTGGAGGCGGAGAAAGAGGGAGAGAAGTTGGAGGAGAGAGTGAGAGACAGATCCGGAGAGACAGTGAGCTGTGTGGACTGAGGAGTGGAAGTCGGTGGAGCCACATATTAAATCACAGACTTCACTGCTCCATCTCATGACATGTTATAGTTGACATCCAGCTTTGCAGGGTTGTTGTTTTTTTTTGCAGGGTTCATGTCGCTGCACATTTTTGGACGCGCAGCCACAGGTTAATCCAGCTAACTATGGATTATTCCTCTTCATCTCGAGTCGATTGTCACTGACTGGGATCGAAATGGGCACCGTCGAGAGATCAGCTGAGAGGGAAACAAACTGATCGTATCAAGTAAAGGAGCAGCAGGAGGAAGAGAAAGAGGCAACATCTGTGTTGTTTGGAGGAGCGACGCACAAATATAGAGAGACGAGCTGAGGGACCTGTGGAGGGACCTGCATGAAAGGAGGCGAAGCGTAAAGGATGATGGGATGGATGGCCGTGACAACATGAAAAAGAAAAAGTGTGGAGGTCTATTTTCATCCAGCCAGTGATTCAACACAACCCAACCTGGGGGACAGCAGGGACTGAGAGAGAAGAGGTAGGAGGTAGGTAGAGAAACAGACTGGGAGGAGGAGGGGGCTGCAAGGTGTCTGGTTATATCATATACTGAAAGTAGGTTATTGTTTTGGATCAATCACATGCAGCCAACTTATGGTTAACAGTCACTTCTCCTGCTATAGCAATGTGGAATCCTTTTTAAGCTTGATATCCATGGTTAGGGTTAGCCGGAGGATCAACACCATCCATCTGGCTATAACATCTGTGTATGACATTTTATGGCATTGGATTGGAGCATTGTGGGATGTGAGAGAATTAAGGAGAGAGCACCCTGGGAAACAGAGAGAGCGAGAGGGCGCTGACTGGGCAGCTTACTCAAATGTGACTCAAGGAGTCCACATATTCCCCAATTATGGCCACTTTTCTCCACTCCGCTGCCCCTCTTTGTCACACATCCTCAGCTTTATGAGTTCAGTCTTCACCCTCATTTGTTTTAACTAACCGTTACCCATCACAACGCTCACCCACGCCTCCTTGTAGCCACAAGCTCTCTCTGTCTGTCCTGTCTGCATTGCTACCGTCATGGTAAATAGTCTTTACAGTTCTTCTCTTCTCTTGTTTTTGTGTCTGTAGACAGGTGAGTCGCAACAGCCGTGACCACCATGGAGCCTCCCCCCTCTCTGAGCA
>CAKAKQ010034411.1:0-10983 GCA_916700675.1 Helicolenus avius
GCCCGATTAGTAGGGAGTTTGGCTGTGTAGTCACTGCCAAGATGCCGACGGCTGGAGCCACCCACTTTGAACTTCACAACAGCTCTTCAGAAACCAACTGGTGATGTCACAGGGGCTATGTCCATATTTTATACAGTCTACGATTTTATGCCATACCACCCAACTCTACTGTGGTGCTTGCACAGTTTTAATAAATTATGTTTTAATTTAATAACCAGCAAAAAACTCTTTGCACCTATTATGATTAACATTATTCAGAGCACTTTTATGTGTCTGCGTTTGCCACAATACTACTACCAAATATGTTGATTGCAAATTCAAGAGAGAACAAAACATGTGCTTTTGGACTTTAACACACTGCCACACAGCAGGCAATAAAAACAAGGAAGGGGAGCAGTAGAGAGAGTGCCAATTCTCAAACCCTATCGAAAATGACTCTCACCAGACGGATGAGGTGAGAACGAAAATAGGAGCATACAATAGAGGAAAGACTTTTCTATTCTTTCTTCTGCCTGTGATCAGTAATCACTGAGGCAGACAGGAGAGAGTAATCTCAGAGAGGGTTCAACAATTCTGCCCATCCTGAGATTACATTATTTTCCCAAATTGCAAGTGAAGCCTCTCAATCCACCAGCCAATGAATCAACAGTGTATAGGCGGGGAGGAGAGAGCAGCATGCCGTGTCATCTAAGACAAGGCGTGTGTGAGGCATCCCATTAAGGAAAGAAAACAGCTGGGAATACTCTGTGTGGAACATAATGGCAAAGCAGTGCAGTGGCAGGAGCAAATTACTTCAGAGAACCCAATTGAAAAGTTTCTGTGGAGGAATTCTCATCCCTCGGAGATAAATAATAAATAGTGTGAAGGTGGGCAAAAACATACATCTAATATAAATAATGTTCATTCTGTGTGGGCTATTGTGAAAATGTTTTGACAAAACCAAACTTTGTTTAAAAAACTTTAGCTGAACATTAACATTGTTCGGAATTTGGAAATATGCAAATATAGCCTATAGGCCTACCGAACTAAAATTTGCTGTGGTTGTACCAAAGGTCTCCTCAAAGCATTTCTTCACTGTAGACCTGGCTATACCTACCTATTATGAAGCAAGAGTAGAAACTAAGGTCTTTTAACATATGTCAAAATTACAATCTCAGCACTAGTTGGTAAAGTTCAACTCAACATCCATCAGCCTTAGCTGCACTTCATCACACTTCAGCTGCATTGCAAACTTAATGTTTACATGTTAGCATGCTAATGTGTACACTGATCATACTGACATATTTACGTAGTTATATATAACATAATACTAGCAAGCTATGTTTATAGTCCCAGTCTTATTTAAGCTTTGAAGGCAGGCTATACTGCATGATGCTGCACAGCTTATTATGAAGTAAAAAAATGTAAGTCTTTGAACATTGTGCAAACTTCTAATGTTGAGCTAGTTCATAAGGAGTTCTGCAGAAGTAGGCGTTCCTAATGGATACGTCTGGTGATATTTCATATTTTTATGTTTCTGCGGTGGCAACAGCTGTGGGAGGAGGCATTATGTTTTCCGGTTGTTTCATTCTTGTGAACGCAATATCTCGGGAATGCCTGAAGGGAATTCCTTCCAATTTAGCACAGACGTCCACTTGGACTCAAGGATGAATTGATTAGACTTTGGTGGTCAAAGGTCAAGGTCACTGTGACCTTACGTCTGTCCCATTCTTGTTATATCTCAGGAACGCCTGCAGGGAATTGTATTAACATCTGGCACAGACATCTACTTAAACTCAAGGATGAACTGGATTAGGATTTGGTGGTCAAAGATCAAGGTCACTGTGACCTCACAAAACATGTTTTTTTCCCATAACTCAAGAATTCATATACTAATTATGATAATTTCACACAAACGTTGAATAGGATAAAGTGATGAAGTGATGACATTTTGGACAGACATGGATGTAAAATGCAACTTGACTGGTTTGGCGGAGACATACAACAGCAAGTAATTCTAGTTGTTAATGTCAACAGTTCCCATAATTTTTTTTTTTTAAATTGATCCCACTAACAAGTAGCGTCTGTGTATCCAAAGGCTGGTATGCTGTAGCTTCTGTGTCATAGAGCTCCACTGTTGTCCAAAACTACGAAGAACACATCAATGAACCACACTGTTGCACAGTGTGACATGTTCCTTCATTAGTATTCCCTTCATTGAGTCAGTGCCCAGCTGTTTTAGGAAATTACCAAGCCTTTATTTAGAAATGAAAGTATGCATCCTCTTTTATGTATTAAGTGGGAACGAATGGAATTTGGGCTGAGTGTCACAGACTTGGAGGGGAAGAGAAGAGATGCACTAATGGATTGTTGCTTCTGGTCCTTTCATGAGATTTGTTAATAATAACAAAAATAAATTATATCGCCGGCCTCATTTTTTAAAAATAGAACCAGATGTCGCCACAGAGCAATATGACAGAAGTACATTAAGTAAGCCAGTATGTTTGTAGTGCTTGTTGTCAGCTCTTGAGTATTAGCGAGCTAAATCTGTGTTTTTTTAAGAAGAAAGAACCATGACAGCACAATACAATTTGAAGCTCACTGTTACATGAGAACAAAATGATGGTAATTTGAAACCCATTACAGACTATACCACAGATTACAACTGTTATGGGTTCACATTTGCTTACATTTCAGAACAATGCTAATGCCTATGATTAGGTTTCTTGGCATACATATGCCTGCACAAGTGAGCATGAGCGCAATATATACAGAGATAATATGGCAACAATCTGCTTTTTAGACATTGAAAATGATGCCTGATCTGGCTTATATTTTTGAATGATCAGATGTTGGCTAATTGATGTAACACCAGCTCAGAAAAACATGCACAATATATATATATATTTTTTTTTTTTGAAAGAAACCATGTACTTTAATCAACATTCAATCAAATGTAAATGTACCCGAGTCAGCTGAAAAGAAACATTTTCATTGGCAGTCCCTTTGCATGATGTTGTTAGGCATCCTAGAATAATAAAACTAATACGATATGTACAATAGTTCAATAGTACAATGTGGTAAAGAGCATATACAATACAGTTAAATGGACAAAAGCCGATTCAATACTTAAAAATGATACAGAAACCATATTTGTTTGACACAGTAATGCTTTATGATAATTAGAAATAACTCCTGTTTCAAGGAATCCATTTCAGTTTAGTTCCTTTGGGGATGACAGGCTTAAACCAGCATGTTTGGTTCGCAAATCAATGTGTCTGAACCACCAAGGAAAATAATCCACAGTACTATTGATTCTGAAAATCTGTGGCACCTTTCACAATCTCTAGAGAGACCCTTAAGCACATCTTACAATGATACCTGTTAAAGACATCCGGGGATACTCAATACAGCAGCTCGTCCAACAATTTCCTTGTGGAACCGAGAGCCTTTAGATACCTCACATCCTTGTGGTAATTAGCACAAGTCAGGTTTCATTACAATACAATGAATAATCAAAGAGATTGGACTAACATGAATCATGCCGTAAAACCATATGGACAAAAGATGTATTTGCATAATTAAATTAGTTTATGTTAGTGCAACATCAATTGTATTTTTATATAGAAGCACGCTGTCTTTCAAACACACACAGTGGTGATGTGCTCCATGTGCAGAAGTACCTTACGGATGATCCCTCCGTCTTACAATTCCACAGAAAGTAAAAATTCTAAACAAACACTGGGTGCAGCGCATGTAGAACCTCAGGCTATTTTTATAAATAAAGTGCAGTTTTAATGTGTTTGCCATTTTCTCTATTCATTATTGGTGTTCCTTAGGAGTATGAAAATGACTAGCCTAATTCAGTAAAACATGACCCGAGGCAAAATTGGTGGAAAACAAGCAAACATATTACCTAGACTTGACAATACCAATTAACATTAAAAATATGATTGTAGTCTCCGAGGAAAGGCACATTTGAGATTTTCATGACATAAAGTAAGAATACGACTTTCAGGACTTTGAATTGTGTCAATTAAATGGACTCCATATCCCAATAAATCTCATGATTCCATCATGAATCATAGAGAGCCTGTTTCCTGGGGATCTACTCAATCACATAAATGTGTTTGCTGTCTGACAATAACGATGGAAAAGAATCCATTTGAAATGTACTTAAACCTTTATTAAGTCATAGTTTTGAAATGAAACTTAAATTGAAGTGACTCCTGCAGCTATGTGTAGCTTTCACTGTCTGTCTGAAGCAGTGGCCAACACCCATATCAAACTACAGAGAGCCTCTAAAATTAGGATCAGTACTGATTGAACCTCGAACCTTGCATTTGTAAAACCTTGATTTTTCAAAGAGGTATTATATGGCAAATTGTTGATAGCTGCAAGATGTTAGAAAAAAAGTTAGTGAAAGCAAGGAACTAGACAATGTCATTTGTGAAATTATGGACCAATAGTATGCCACAATTTATGGTATTGATGGACATTTTTGGTATGCTCTTCACTGACAAACTAGATCAATGCATATTCTTCGCTGCTTTTCACACACACACACACATGTCAACCCAGGGTTAACCTAAGCCCAGTGCTATACGATTCACACTGCACTTCTACTAGCCTTGGGTTAAGTGTGAAAGCTTTCTTAGCCTCAGGTTAACAGCTCCCTTAGCCCCGGGCTAAGCGCAGTGTGAAAAATAATATATTCAATAGTTAGCGTTGAAGGTTTTTTTTGCACTTTATAACAATTTGTTAAGCTGTTCAGTCTAATTCACTCTACTACTGTCTAGACAGGGATGGTGAAATGTAAAATGTGATGTGATGTAATATTGTAGTTTATATAATAATTCTACATTCAACAAAAAAAAAGTAAACCCTACAAGCTAAAGACCGACATGGGAGAAAATGCCAGTCAATTGGTGGGTTATTACTAGAGATGCACTGATCCACTTTTTCAGTATCAGTACCGATAGCGTTACCTGTGCTTCTGGTATCGGGCCGATCCTGAGTATGGATCCCATACCAGTGTTTAATTAATAAGCTATGTGCCTCACTGTGTGGAAGTGACTGGATCATTCTTTTATGTGTAAGACCACATCAGACTTGACTTAAACATTGCTTTCCTAACTTTGTATAACACAATGTAACAAATAAATACATAGATAACAATTCAGGTGTAAACAGTTTTAATGCAGCAACAAATTGGTCAAAACTTAAACAGGAATTTAAATCCCAGTATGTAATGTATAAAGTTTATAAACATAGAATTGAATTTAAATAGATCGGCCCCATTGTCACCGATATCTGATCCAGTTATTTGAATCAGTATCGGCACGATATCCGATCTGGTATCGGTGCATCCCTAGTTGTTACACTATGATGCCAACACCATAATGCCAACAATGATGACAACATGATCCCTATGTAATATCTAGGGAATATTTATCACATTGACATTTACATCTGTTCTCAATTAATGTATTATTATTTAGAATATAATCCGTTACATAGTGAACTATTTGTCAACTATTCATTAATTAACTGTTAGTTATTGATTTGTTTTCAACTCATTCCTTTGTAATTTACCAGGTTTTGGTATGCTTTGATAAAGTGTTGTTAACCATTAACTTGTGTTTTCTGTATTAATTGTAATAACAATAACATATCAATAATGATTGTGTAAATTGTGTTTATATAACCAGTTGTTCACCCAGATTTTTTTTTATTATAATGCTTTATCTGTTTGTATAGTGATATTCAAAATATAAATTCAACACCTGTGGCGGGTGCAAATGTAAATACAGACAATAATATGCTTCAAACTTCAATATAAAGACTAGTAAAGACACAAATGTGATCTTGAACTCCTCTGCCTGGCCATTTCTACAGCAGGTATAGACATGTGAACAAATGGGCATTACGATGACCTTCATTGTAATTGGAGTTCAACATCAAGTAAATGGTCTGAAAAAATGCTGGTGATCCTGTCTTAATGCACAACTGACCACAATAAGTCACACTGATTGCATTTTAATGCTGTGTGGAAAAAACAACAACGTTAATGGTCCAGTGTTGGCACAAGGTAGCGAACGTTGACAGAGACTTATCTCGCCCACTGTGGAGACAAGTCAATCAGTGTGAGGGCCGTTGCCAAGTACTTGTTGTCGCTTTGTGTCTCTGCTGGAAGGGCCACACTCATCATGCTTTCCACTAATACATCCTGTCCCTCACATCCCCTAATACCTCACACCTTGACCGATCTGTGACTCATCTACTGCATATGCTGCACGGACAGCGACTGCCTCGTAATAAAATAATTGCTGCCCTGGATTTTGTATTTAAAGTCTAAGTTAGAATAATGAGACGGCGCCCCGTTGCACAAAATTACCATAATAGATCAGAGCCAGCCTGTGGCGTAGGCAGTATTGACGAATGCTCAACTCAGTCTCACTCCCAACTCATCAAATAACGCCAATTGGGCAGCGCCCCTCGGCATCGGAAACCGACATACGGAGGCACCCTTTAGCGACAGTATGTGACAAACCGGGCTTTCAACTAACTCCAATGTAAACCCACCCGCGGCGTTATTCGACAGTCAGTGCAAGTGGAGTAGTATTAATATTGCGAAAGTCCACTCAGGGTGGGCGGGAGGAGAGGTGGATGGGTCAAACAAACACAAGACTTTCAACCAGGAGGCTAGTGTTCGTGTCCCGTGTAAAACTAAAAGTAACGTTGACTTATTTTGTCAAGTCAGTCGTTAGTCACATGACTCGTCCGTATTGTCAGTCTCGTGAGTCGTTAGTATCATCAGCTCTGTGAATCATCTGAGTCGCTAGTCACGTTAGTCGTTAGTATCATCAGCCCCGTGAGTTACATTAGTCGTTCGTATCGTCAGCCCTGTGAGTCATGAGAATCACTAGTCAAGTTAGTCGTTAGTATCGTCAGCCCCGTTGAGTCATGTTAGTTGTTAGTATCATCAGCCCTGTGAGTCACATGAGTCAGTTAGTATCGTCAGCCCCGTGAGTCACTTGAGTCACCAGTCACATGAGTCGCTAGTCAGCAAAGTTAATGTCAACCACGACCGTTTCCTAACCCTATAAAGGATGTTTTGCCTAAACCTAACTTCCTGTGAAAATAGAAGTTTATTTTGAAAGGACACTATGCATGTAACAAACGTATATTAACACGCCATCCCCGGTCGGTCCAAAACGCAAGAGGGGTACCCTGTGCGTCGGTATTTGACGAGTTGGGAGTGAGAATCTGTTGGAATGCTAGGGGTGCCATCCATCAATAAGGGTTTCCAAAATGAGGGAAGAAAAAAAATATCTAAATGTATACATTTTACTATTTTAATACTATTGTTTTTTTTTTTAAATATAGCATAACTACATAGCCTATTAAATAGACCTTATTTTCTGGGTTGCCCACAGCATCACCCCAGCACATCATGCACCCACCCATCCCCCCAATGCTCTTAGAGTGAGCGAGTGACACTGACCGTGAAACGTGATAAGATTAACATCAGTAGCTTCAAATATACTGTATCATGGCCCTCTGGGGACCAGGGAAGGAAAAGAAAAGACGAGGAAGAAAAATGGTAAAAAAGACAGAGGTAATGTGATAAATGAATAGTTTATCTAGTAGTTACTGCTGCAGCAGAGTGCTACTACCTTACATTGGATGATAGTAACGTTCGCTTTATTTTGTGTTTTTTTTTTGTTTTGTTTCTAAAATAAAAGACATAAAGCTATGCAGTTTATGTGTGAGTGTATGAGCTCAATGATTAAGGGGTGGATTTGGCTGCAATGCAAGGGGCACCAGCTAAAATCTTGCCTAGGGCACCAAATTGGTCAGGGCCAGCTCTGTGGGGATTGATAGGGTTGTTGATCAATACCAATGACTCACTGATTACTTTGGCAGAGTCACTACTGGCTTTCAAAACTCATTTCCCAGCTCATATTCTGTAATGGCGAAAACCCCACCGATCACAATGTCTCTTTTATCAGAGGCTCATGTAAGATGAGATAAATTCTGTGATGTGTCATGTCATCATGATCTCTGATAGAAGTAATTGAGGGATTACTTAGTATCTTTTTAAAGCTAACTGCTTCTACAGGAAACTTTAATGGGTTTTGGTGTTTGTACTTTGTGGAACTATGCCCTGTACTGTTGTCCAGAAAGTTTGGAATTTGTTCTCGCCAACTTTTCCAACCCCCTGAGGTCAAAGTCCAGTACGTGCTTCTCAGCTTGCAGAGGTGAATTTTCCAGAGGCGACATAAGGTCACAGAAAACCTAGGGTTCTAATGGTGGTCAGAAGCTATAGCTTTCACTCCTGAGCAGAACATGATGTAGCTTTCTTTACTGCAGCTCTGCATGGGCTGGGCTGTGCAAGTCATCAGTCACGTAGGTGCAAAGGGGGTAAGGGTGGGCACATCCACACCAGGAATGAGAGCTGACTGATGGGTTATTGCAGTAAAGCTCTGTCACCGAGGCTAGCCATCCATTAATGTCAGTCCTACCAACTGAGTACTGGGTCTGGGGTTTGGACACTATTGCTATGGAGCATTTGATTTCACAGCACATTTAATGGCTGGCTCCACCATATGAACTACCGTAGCTCCTCTTAGATGTGCAATTCAAACATGCACAAAATGATAGCGAGCATATTGTAATTATGGTGAGAGAGAGAGAGAGAGTAATAGAGAGGCAGACCCAAAAGTGGTACTGCCCTCAGCAATTTTAAACGTCAATAACTCTGTCCGTCCAGTTTTGTGCTAAAATCATGCTGATTGCACCAGATGAAAATTGAAGTGATTTTCTGTACAAGATCCATTATGTGTGATGACAGCATGTGCTGAAAAGTGAGTCTGAAGTTGCCTCAGGCTTTATACAGTAGATGTTCTTTATCAGACACTTGCAATTCTTCCTCCTATATGCCACCTCAAGGGCATACATACATTACACTAACAATCAAATGCATCAAAAAGCAAATGAGTTTTTTTTTTCAGAAATTATAGTAGATTTATAATCCTTTTTAATCAACATAGCTCTGCAAATGTGGCCCCAGGAGATGGAGTCATTAGCCAACTCAACGCTCAAGCTGGTGCCTCTATAGACACAAAAACTGAGGCAGGATTGGGAAAGACAGCCTGCTCGCATTAAATGGCGACTGAATGACATTGGTAAATTGCAAGTAATTTTGCGTGCAATAAGAACGCTGTACTTGCTTTTGGTGTGTCATTTGTGCGCCATGTAGTGTGTATAGACCGCAATATGAATATGCATCAATATGCTACGCTCAGAGCTAGTGACTACAAATTCTACCCACTACAGCTTCAAGTCAGTGACTGGCACATTGTAGAAACATCCTCCGTCATCTTCTAAAGACACTGTGATAACAATGTGAAATAATGTGACAATAGTGCCATACACCAAATAGCATACTTTTTTTTTCACAGTTTTTAAAAATGTTTTTTGTATTCATACTAATTACTATATTTCATAGCTATGACTTCTGTTTGATGTCACAAATTCAACTAACTACTCTCTTTGTTCTTACTGATCTTTCTCTCTGTCTTGGTTCATTTTTAAGCTCCCTGTTTTCTTCTGCTTTGAATTCAAATGCACAAAAAGAGAAATAAATGTTTTCCCACCAAGGATTATTGTATAGAGGCAAAGGTATGACAGGCTATTTAGGCCGTAATTCATTTCATTTTCTTTCTCGCACACACTCGCACAGACACAACTATACTCTCCACACACACTACCACAGTATACCCTCCTACATGCACAATCATACTCTCACACACACACTATTGTCTGGGCCATAAATCAGAATACTTCCTTAGAAACACTATCATTCTTACTTAAATACACCATCATACTCTCACACATACACTATATTACTCTGTATTAGTGTTTGCAATATGGGATAGTGGTGTGTACTGTATGAGATAAATTGCAGTGTATGTGAGAGAATGTAGTGGTGTGTGTGAGGAAGAATGATAGTGTAAGTGAGAGACAATAGTTGGGCGTGTGAATTCATATAATGATGTGTGCATGAGGCAGTATGATGATGATGAAAGACAAAATTAGTGTGTCTGAGAAAGAATGACAATATCAAACACAACCATTGTCTTCTCACACGCAGAGTACGATAATGTTAAGAGAGGGCCAATGATTGTATGTTTGAGAAATTATGATGGTTTTATGTGAGAGGGAAGTGCATTGTGTGTCAAGGAGTATAATTAAAAAGGAAGTTGATTGAACAGGAAGACAGTTTAAATCCTCATTCCCTGATTGGCTTACAGCCTTGATAACAAATCCTGTATTTGCTAAGAGCACTGTTGGCTAAATTGGAGCTAAATTCACATAAACACTCAAGATCAGTGGATGTCGCACAAAGATAGCTATGTTTTAATTTATTCAAGAGTACCTCCAACAATAAAGAACTTTTCATCCTGGTCCAACCAAAACATTCTCATCCACCACCCCTACTGCCCGCCCTTAGCGGATTTTCACACTATGATACTACGTCACTTGCTTAGACCATCGAATAACGCCGCGGCTGGGTTTACATTGGAGTTAGTTGAAAGCCTGGTTCGTCAAAAACTGTCGCTAAAAGGTACCTCCATGAGTCGGTTTCTGATACCGAGGGGTGCTGCCCAATCGTTGCTATGTGACGAGTTGGGAGTGAAACCGGGTTGGACTATAAGACTATAAGCATAGCTTGCTAGTATTACGTACTCACGTGACTAATGACTCACATGACAGAATAAGTCAACTTTACTTTTAGTTTCAGACAGGACATGAACACCAGTCTCCTGGTTGAAAGTCTTGTGTTTGTTTGACCCATCCGCCTCCCCTACCGCCCGCCCTTAGCGGATTGTCACGCTATTAATACTACGTCACTTGCTCCGACCATTGAATAACACGGCGTGTGGGCTTACATTGGAGTTAGTTGACAGCCCGGTTCATCACAAACTATCGCTAAAG
>CAKAKQ010034416.1:0-10279 GCA_916700675.1 Helicolenus avius
ATCCTCAGGCTCTATTGTGGCCATCTCTATGTAATATTAAATAAATAAAATATAATCAATTACTAAGCCTCTCAAAGGCATAGATTTTTCTCGTGTGCACAAGATAATTGTTTTTTAACTTGCAGTAATGTATGTCATGAGTGATTAGAAGCAGCTTCAACACTCCATTATAAGAACAGCGTGCTAAATGTTTATTGTTGTGTAGATTATGGTAAAGTTGACATGCTGAGAGTGCAAGAAGAGGCATTAAAGCACGAGAACATAAGTAGTCAACATTTGTGTTTTGGAGAGGACATTAATCTACCTTCTTCCCACTAAGTGTATGCCCATGTTTAGAGATATGAATAAGTCACTGAAATGTGAGCCACTGAAGTCTTAATGTATTTTAAACCTGTTGAATTATTAACAAATTACTATTAGTAACATGTTATTGCTTTTAACTCAAGGTCCATTAGCTTCTTTCCAGAGCTTTCTGCTGAGGTTGTCAGGTGGAGTCATGGAGATATGATGATAAATATCATAAGACAATGTCGATTTTTCTATCGTCACACAATTTATATCGTGGTGTCTTTCCCTTTAATATCTCCTTGTGTGTTCCAGGCTGTTGTGTGCAGTGTTACAAATCAATGACTGATTCATGGTAATATTGGATTTTGCTATGAGTTTTGCATCAAAGTGATGAAGTATCTTGTCCATCCCTAATTTCATCCGTAGCACTTTTAGGACGTCTCTGCCATGTTGGCTTATAAATTAAAGAAAACCTAGGTATTTTTCAACCTGGACTCTATTTTCCCATGTTTTTGTGTCTAAGTGACTAATGGAGATAACAACTATTGAAATTGGCCCAGTATTGAGCTGGCAGCTGCAAAATGAGCTGTGAGGGCAAGTGAGCAGCGTCAATGTAACGTTACGGTCACTAAAAGTGCTTGTTTTTTCCATTGACAGGCTAAGTGTCATTGACAACATCATGGAAAGGACCCTACAGAGAAATAAAATGTTTTTCCTAGCAAAGGCTATCGTGTAATGGTGCTACTACTGTTACCAATACTACCTATTGATCCAGCACTTTAACAGTACTCTTAATGGTTCCTTTTGTTGTTGTTGTTTAAGAGAAAAAAATAAACAAACCAATAACAGAATTAGCATTGCTTTATTTTGTCATACATACTGCATATGCATTAACATTCAAGTAGCAACTGCAACAGCATTGTTTAAACAAATCACTTATAATGTAGGACTGTCCCGAATACCATTTTTGGGCTTTGAAACTTTGGTGAGAAATATTCAAAGGTATTCGAAGCTTCAGGACAGCGCCGCTGCCGCACTACTGTACAAAAACGCAGCTCTACACATAACAAACAAGATTAATCTTGTGAGCTTAATTTTTCAGCTGATGGTTACCTGAGTGGTTTATAGTAGGATTTCAACACTGATTCGATGGTTTTGGCTGGCTGGTGATCTGGATCAAGGTTTTATGCAGCTTGACCAGCAAGATGTCATTTGATCTGGTACTGCAATTCCCAGATAACACGGTGACTCAGGAAGGACACCTGATGCCTTCCCTTAGCAGTTGCTTATATTTACTCTTATGTAGCAATTCTTTGTTTTGTGTACTCGAACAAATTGATTTCAGTCCATTTATCACGACTATCGAGGTCCCCCTGGTCACTAGAAATCACACATGCATTTGAAAAAGGTGTGTGGAAATAGAAAGCAGAAAATATTAAACATTGGTGGAAATGGAGGCGTCTCGGTATTATGACAATTTTTTTTCTTTTCTAATCCTCATTTCAACCTGTCAAGGTTTAAGTCTGGGTTTAATCCATTTTTGGGGATTAAAAACTAACACCTCTGAATATGCCCTGATTTATTCAGAGGGATGAACAGCAAATGCAACAATACCAACACTATGAACCTGAATTTTATGCTGTGTTAGGTAACATTTGTAAGCATGCCTCCGGTGTAATATAGGCTGGTGCTGACTTGACTGCCCCAAACTGCATGTTATTATCAAAAAGTGTAACGGTCTGTAAAGGGGAGACTCGTGGGTACCCATAGAACTCATTTTCATTCACATATCTTGAGGTCAGAGGTCAAGGGACCCCTTTGAAAATGGCCATGACAGTTATTCCTCACCAAAATGTAGCGTTATTTAGCCTCCTTTGTGACAAACTAGTATGACATGGTTGGTTCCAATGGATTTTCTAGTTTCACATGATAGCAGTATCTTCACTGTAGCTTTTAAACTGAGCTCGCTACAACCTCATAAAGATCGTTAAGTTAGTTAAATGTGTGCAAATACAATTATCAGATTGTAGACTACCTGTGACTACCATCACAAACCTTCACTAACTTACTGCAGCATGCTGTCTATCTAGGATGTTACTTTGGATTGTGTGTCATGGGTCCAGCCTTGATCCCATGCAGGCAATTTAAGATTGAGTGCATGTCAGCAATGTGGCTGCTGAGTGTAGTGTGAAAATCACAGACCTCGCAGTGCAGACTACATGCCTGTCAGAGGCAGCACAATATCACCTGACATACTAACACCTTTGTTGTCTGACACCAGTGGTGTTGTGTGTTTTCACCGTGTGTTTTCAACGTGTGTTTTCACCGTGTGTTTTCACAGTGTGTGTCTGTATGAATGACGAGGAGGGAAAGAGTGATTGACAGCTGACGTGGAGAGGACAGGCAGCTCCACAGCTGGGGTCTAAAGACAGGAACTGGCATTACACACTTGCTATATGTGTGTGTGTGTAAGTGGGGAAAAAGTGTGACCAGGAAGTGTGAGCAAGGGGTGTATCATGTTCATCTGTGACAGGAAAAATATTGTGTGAAGGGAACATGTGAATACAGACTTGCACATTAATGCATACACATTGAAAGTTATATTTCTTACCATGTCCATCGTATCAAACTAGAGCTGCAACGAATAGACGATTAATCAACAGAACATTTTAAACAACTTTTTTGTCCATCCGTCCGTCCATCCATCCGTCCGTCCGTACCATTCCTGCGAACACAATATCTCAGGAACGCCGTTAGGGAATTTCTTCAAAATTGGCAAAATGTCTACTTGGATTCAAGGATGAACTGATTAGATTTTGGTGGTCAAAGGTCACTGTGACCTCACAAAAAAACGGTCTTGGCCATAACTCAAGAATTCATATGCTAATTATGACAATTTCAGACAAATGTCTAGTAGGTGAAAATGATGAAGTGATGACATTTTGGACAAACGTGATTCACAGTTTTTTGGTCAGTCAGACAAAATAAGGCATTTAAAGACTGCCCTTTGGCCTGTGTGAAATTTTAACAGGCTTCTTTCACTATTTTTTGACATTTTTGATTTTTTTTAAAAATATGTTAATCGTAGTTAATATATTAATATTAATTAATAATCGTCAATTGCAGCCCTACATCAAACCCCATTTGTCAGCAACTATTAATGTTTTTTTGCATTCTGTAATCGCCTCTCTATATTATTGTCCATAAAGTGTCCTATATTGGAAGTGCTTAAATAAATATTTTAAATTTTTGTATGAAATATATTAATTATGCTCAACAGGCAGTGGAGCTACATCACACAACAATGTATTTAATGAGTGAGGAGATTGTTTAATCAGTCCTCTAGCAACTACATTGATAATGTCATAAAATGCGTCATGATCTGTGTGGTTCAGCTGAGCAGGTAATCAACTAAGTAATCACATCATATGTTCGCTGTAACTAATCAAGAAGACAGTAGAGAGACACACAGCTCCGTCTGTCAATATGAGGTGTTGCTGTGTGAGAAAAATACTCATTAAGTTTTATAATCAACAGTTGGAGTCACTATTATTTACCCAAGTCTGCATCGGCATCAAGTCTGCAAGTTACTTTAAAGTTTGTGTTGACTGATTGTCAAAGGAAGCTGTACTGGTTACACATGTTAGAGGTTGATATGAGCATTATACTGTAGATGGAGTTTACTAATGTGTTTTAGAGTGTAGGTAATGCTCTTTGTGATGGTTTTACCAATATTGTGTAATATTTCATTCTCTTTTATTACTTAAGAAATACATGTACTTCTGTTATTTAGATTTTCTGATTGTTTTTAGTATTGGCTTATCCTTCGTTTTAGTTGTTTAGTTATACCTGTATAGCTTCCTATGTATTTGGATCTTGAGAACTACAGTTGTGCATTGTGTGAAGCTCTGAGATACCATTTTGTCAAACATTTCCTATGGTGGACGTTTAAAGACTGAAAGCTGATAGCGTTTTTGAGTAAATACCTGTGCCTTGGCATTGGGTCCTGATTGCGAAATTGAAATTTCCAACCCCAATACACTGTTAAAAACTGTTTTTGATTGGTACTTTGTACCTGTGATGTGTGATGTCACATCCAGATATTCACAACAGCTACAAAAGAGTTTGAGAGCAGGATGTGTTTGGTTGTTCAAGGAAGTTTGGGAAAACATGAGAAATGGTTACTTGAAGTAGAAGTTTGAGGGAGAAGAAGTAGTTTCGGGGAAAGTAGGTTCACCCCAAAAATAGTAAACAAACATATATCATCTCAGTCTGATGATAAGTTTCAGGCCTCTAGGCGACAGAAATTAGAGCAGTGTAAAGTGTGTGTAATCTTTTTCATGCAGTGTGCTATAGCTACCTCCATACACACACATACACTCCTTATCAGGTAGCGTCAGGATCTGGCAGGAAGTTGCTGACTGGGTCAGATAAGAGCTTCTTCTGTTGTAATGACCGTCTGATACACACAGACACACTAACTGTCGCTCCTTTATCTCAGCACCTCCATTTCTCACTTTCTATTTCTCTGTTTCACACAAACACACATTCTTTCATCCCGTCACGCCTAAGTATTCACAAAATCTCAGTCTGCCAGACACAGGCTTTCACTTTGTCCTTCTGCCTTTTATTTATTTTTTTTTGTTCTCTGTCTTGCATACACAAACATCTCGCCTATAGTAAGAAAGGAATTAGATGATTATTGCAGCTTCTGCTCATTTCCTGCATTTCCCCACTGTTTTTCACGTCATTGTAATCATGCATTATGAGATGCTCAGCAATAGAAAATTAGATATCCGCAAGAAACTCCAAACACACTTGAATGATTCTCTAAGTAATACTGGTTTTTACTCAAGGAGAAGAAACAACAAATGTAGCATCACGCCGTCGCATATTTTGCTTCGCTCTGTTAAGACTCAATAAGGCGTTGATCATTGTCACTGAGTGCAGATAAACGTACTTACCAGACAATTAATCAGCATTTAACTTTAAAGCTTTAAACTTCAAAACTGTGACTTGATGCTCTTAAATGGCTTAGTATTGGTGATGTATTCATGTGACTGATATTTGACTTCTCTTGGACGTTACCTCTGTTTTGATACAGTAGATCATGCTTTCGCTTCCACCGCTATACTGATGACACTCAGTTTTATCTGCTCAAAAAGAATCAGTGTTCATCAGGACTGCGAGGGTGTGGTTTGATCAGATCTGATTGACACTGCAGACACTATAAGCACACAACATCAGATCTTCATTCAAATGTTGCTTAATTCTGCGACTTCAGGAAACAAACTAAAAGCTGCTGAGAAGCTGAGGTCGGTCCTGGTTTGCCAGTCCGAAGCGCTACCAAAATGATATGCTGGGATTAAAAAAATACGTTGAAGAAAATCTTATTTATTAAAAATGATCAACTTATTATAACATGTACAAAATAGTATAGTAAAGTCATGGTATAGTATGTCAAAAGAATTTCATGAAAAAATAGTCATATTATAAAATGTCGAAAAATTTCATGAAAAAAGTCATAGTATAGTATGACAAAACATTTCATGGAAAAATAGACATATAACATGTTGAAAAATGTCATGAAAAAAAGTCAAAGTATAGTATGTCGAAAGATTTCATGGAAAAAGTCATAGTTTTGTATGTCGAAAAATTTCTTTAAAAAGGTCATAGTATAGTTTGTCCAAAAATGTCATGATAAAAAGTCATACCATTGTATGTAAAAAAATTAATACAAATAAGTCATTGTATAGTATATCGAAAAATCTCCAGAATTTTTTCCGACATATGACTTTTTTTCCAGATTTTTTTTACTATACTTACTATACTATAATATGTCGGAAAACTAATTTAGATTTTTGTTCGAAATACTATGCTATGACTTTTTTTTTTGCTATGAAATTTATGAACTATGAAATACTATACAATGACAACTATTTTACAAGGCTAAATACACTGTTTTTGTCTGAATCTTCACTCATGCTAAGTCAAAAGCCCCGTAAAATCTTTACAAAAAATACAAACTAACTATCTTAAAAATCTTATTGATCAAGCTTCCAACTGTTTGGTCCAGTGAATTTCTCTTGATGTGTTGATGTGTGAGAATTACCCTGAAAATGTTTTTACTGTCTGAGTGACTTACATCACGGATAAGCATGGGCGAATACAAATTACCCATGATTTCCTCTGATAACACTAATCCTGTCTGGAAAAGGCTTAAAGTTTTTTTAAATTTTTTTTTAGGTCTTTTAAATCTAGTCTGTTTTGACGGACGCTGAGAACACGAACCAGCAAGAAGTGTGATATCTTCAATCTGTGTTCATAGAAGATAATATCTTTATTCATATTCTCTTTACAATATTGAAAAACAAAAACGGAAAGACAGCATCTTAATAAAATCTCTCACAGAGAAACAACAGGGCAAAACATGGGGAGGCCCACATTGATAAAAAAAAAAAAAAATTAACTTCATGAATGAAAACAAATGTAACTTACATTCAAGTGAAGTCATATTCTGCACTAACAACCTACAACAGCAACACACATATACAGACTGTATGTACAACACAATACCTGTACACAATAGGGTGTTTTTGTACTGAAGACAACAGTTAAACCACCAGTGATAGACAGACAATAACCCACAGAGACAACAATTATCATTTAAACCGTTGGGACGATTTAGAGACACATTCTCAGATTTCACAAAATAAGTTGAAAATCCGTTGGTTAGTGCGTATATTTGAGAAATTATAACAGCCTGGTTAAGATTAGCTTTTGGTTATGATACAACACTTTCCCTGATGTTCAAAAAAAACATTCTTGCTCACAAAATTTGAGGATGCAGTTGAACTTTAAGACATGGTCATCAGACACTTTTTGAGAGATTTGCTTATTTGCACTTGGCAAGAGTTTAAAGCTCTGTGTTTAACTTAACTTAGCTCAGCCAGAAAGAGCAGAACCTGGGTGAAACTGCTTGACTAGCTTTGTCAAATAAACATATTACATGTTTAATGTGTGGAAATAGAAAGTGAGATTTTTAAAATGCAGTTAACGCATGAATTGGAGCCCTCATCCTTTTTCAGAAATTGTGCCAAAGCTCAGCAGCAGCTCAGCAAGACTGCAGTAAAAACAGCAGTGACTAAATATGTATTAATATTTCCAGAGTGTGTGCTTTGATTTAGCTCATTACGGTGCCAGATGGGAGAGATTTGACAGTAAGGATATAAAGACGGAACGAGAGAGTTAGAGAAACATTTTTCTCGGGCTGACAACGGACATCAGGGTGATTCAGACAGAGCTGCGTACGTTACGTGTTACGACAAATGCCTTTTTTATAATAGTACAAGCAGTGCCATCATGTCTAGTTTATCTCCCCAGCCTCCAAGAACTGCTGTGTAAAAATTCAGTTGCTTTGATTTTACATGCATCATCTGCACCCCCGACACGTTTACATGGAGGCAACAGCCGTGAATACTGTGTGCACATCCAGCCGTCGTTCGTCAAAACACAACCTGTCCAAACAGCTGGAAAATCAGATTAGTCTTTCAGACCTGATCTTTGAGGCCGTTTATCTGCGCTGAAATGCGACCTGATCGGGGCTTTGCGTTGTTTGGACAGTATAATCGCTCGCTGGCGTTGGTTGTTATAGTGACGGAAGATATGAAAAAATCTGATTTGAGCTTCGTGTATGAATGTAGACTGAAGAACAGACTGCTGAGTGGACAAATTAACATATCGGTTTTCATTGCACTTGCTGTGTCAACTTGTACATAATACATGTGGCTTTCTGTAGCTATGCTAACTTAGCCTACACGTTGTATACAGTCTTTGATACCGTATGTTTGCACACTTTACTAAAAGGGTAAAACCTTGGCTTCCACAGTAATTAGTAATTAGAAAACACTTTAGAAATCCAGTGTTTTTAGACCTGAAATGATTGTTCAATTGATTGTGGCTTGAATTGATTGTAAATCCAATTAAATAAAATTGAAAGTCAACAGTTTATTATCAGGTAAAATGACCCAACTGCTCCTCAAATTTGAATGTTTGCCTGTTTTTATTGCTTTATTGTTTTACCATCAACACTGATTGGACAGCCGCATAAAAAGGTGGCGGATTTTCAGGAATTCGGAAACGAGTAGTAGTTGCCATTTGTCATTATTTCTCACTTTCATTCATTTATTTATTCATTAATCACCCAAAAATAAGAAGTTAGAGCTGAAATGAATAGTCAAACAATAAGTGTTAGTTCCAGATTAATCAGAATAAGATTTTGCTGTAAATCTCTTAAATCTTTATAAAAGAAAATTAGATTAAGTGATATTTAATTGTGAATATCATGACTCTTAACTGTCAACAACAGTTGCTTTTAGAAAAATGCTGTTCAGGCCAAACACGGTCTCTACTATTCAGTATAACACATTCACTTTTTAATATGTTGCATAATGCACAACCAAAGCTCTTGACCAAAACAAGCATTTCTTTCATCTGAGGCTTGCATATTTATTTTACCATTTAAAATGGCTGCATAGACATTTCTTTACCGCTCCACATTAAGTGTTCGCTTTATCATCGGGGTGGCAGCAATGTGATCACAAACACAAACGTCTCCAATGAAAATACTGGTTCACACTCATTAAACTCCACAAGGAGATGCTTACAGATTCAAAATCTACAGAATTTACAGTAATGGAAACAGCATTGATACTAGTAACACTTAAAATACATCTACTTCACCACTAACATCAACTATGTCACTTGTGTTTATGGCTTTCATATATTTTTTTTTTTTTTTTTAAATGAGGATCCAGCCCCCTTCATAGTAACAGACAGCAACAATAAACAACAGTAAGCAGATTAAAGAGTTCAATGAAATGTTTATCCTGCATGAAATGGGCTCAGCGTCGGTTTTAATACCTTTAGATTTGAAATAGTGGGCCAAACATTAGACACACATTAAACCTGTGTGTTTTTCTGACTTTCTCGCAGTTCTTTTATGATCAAATAAATCTCATGTGAACACAAACACGCAGCAGAATTTTGCATATGATAAACTCTGTTTACCTTTCATACAATGCAGCAGTCCTCGTCAAAGCTCTTTATCAGGATTTCATCAGAAAGGCATTTCTGAATGAGCGTTCTTGTGTGAATGTCACGCTGCCCACTGTCATGGCAACTGTGTTTCCCGTCTCACGTTCAATCACATCATACGGTGCATAGTATATACATACCATTAGTGATGCTTTGCAGAGCTGATTTTGATGTTTTTAGAGCGGCTGGCTTGTCGGACAAATGTTTGAGAAGTGAAATGTAGTTTGCCACGAAGTACTCTGGGCATGTTTCAAAAGCAGAATCCTCTTCTGAGAGTCAGATTGTCTCATGTTGAACCTTTAAAAAAAAAGTCTTGCCTTGTTTTGACTTTGAAACAGTCAAGTCAGTAATACTGTTCGCGATTTCACAACCCTAACAAGTTAACGAGTGCTCTCGGCGGCGGCGTCTCTTAGACAAAGGGATGAACTTCTGCTGAACCTTCTCAGCGGAGGTAACAGAGGAGTACTGATTTACCCCCGTCTCATCCGACACAGCACGACTACACTACTTTGAAAAGTCAAACAAACGAAAGACATCTGAACTATTGTTTCACATGGCCCTTTCATCTGAAACTAATGAAGAGCTCAGCAGTATTTCACTGTCAGATCTGAGTCTTTTTTTTTTTTTTCTTTCAAAGAGTCCCATCTGAGAGGTGTACTTGTACACAAAGCTGCCTTAGAACGGAGTGGTAGAACATAGTGGCGTGTTCTTGCACTGTTTAGGTTCCAATGTGAAACTAAAAAGGACGCAAATTGCCACCAAAAAAAAAGGACGTACGCTTAGAACCAAAACTTAAAACAACACCTCCTCACAGCTCCCGTAATCGCTCTCCACCATGCTCAAGCCGTCGTAGCTGCGCTGGTTCTGCACTCCTGCTGGTCTCGTTTGAGGCTGG
>CAKAKQ010034419.1:0-14679 GCA_916700675.1 Helicolenus avius
AATAAAAAATATATTTTTATGTGTAAAAAGTAGCATTTGGTCAAAAAACAAGAGTCTGCATATGGGCCCCGAAAAAGCTGGAACCGGCACTGCTAGCTGCGTCCTCAAGTAGGAGGAGCTGCTGGACAAAATGCACTTGAGGTCATGGGGAGAGGAGCAGCATGCTGCCAGGGACAAAATGCAATGGACAGATCTCATTGCAGCCTTATTACTCATAGGGGACGAAGAGGAGTAAGTAAGAAAATAAGTTAAGGTTAACATTAGTAACATGATTCGAGCTGTTGCGGAGTTTTGACTCAATGTAACGTAACGTTATCGTCAGCTCACTCACTGTAAATGCAAACGTTGGCAACAAACACAAGCCTTTCATCCAGGAGGCCGCTTGTTTGTGTCCATCACGTTAAGTTTCACTTTCATGTTACAATCAGCTGTTCCTACTTGTCCAATGTTCATATTGTTAAGTCTCATTTTCACTTTACAAACATAGTAGTTTTAAGCCCAACCATGGAGCTCTTTCCTAAACATAACTATAGTGGTTTTGTTGCCTAAACCTTAAGTGACAACGAGGGCGTGACAAAGCGGCTGTATGTGACGAGTTGGGATGAGAACATGCTGGATGACTACATAGCTATTAGATTTTGCCAAAGGAATGAAGCTATAGCTGCATGTCAGAGGCAAAAAGTCAGCATCCCCACAAGTTGATGATCCACGTACTGCAGAAGACATGGAAATAGAAAAAGTATTGTTGGTGTATTTGAGTGTAGAGCTAGTTAGTCCTTGTGTTGTAAGTTGTAAGAGGAAAAACTTCCAATTAGACTGTTTAGTTGCTTAGCTTAGCATGATTTTACTTCTAACATTACAAGAGAAAAGGCTTTTAGGATGAGGACTAACTGATGTGTTTGTCAAATTTAACTATCTTGGTTAACGAGTTTGTCTCGAGTTACTGAAGTGTTAACTTCCCCAAATCCAATAAAGAGCAGGACAGAGCTGTTAACTTTAGTCTACACTCGAGAAGCAGCTTTCACACACTCAGCTTTGACTGCTGAACTAAAAATTAACCGATTTGAACTCAACTGAACTGATATTAAATGTTCATTAAAAAGTGAAATGAACCGGACAGAGCTGAATACAACTGAACTGACTTTGAATTAGGAAAGAGAGTGAGAAGAGGACAAGACGTGCTGCAAACACTAGTATCCTACTTATCCAGTCTGGTCACACCTTTCTGCAAATTATACTGCTTATTATCCCTGAGCGCTCTATCACAGCCCTAAATCAGACTGAATTATGGGTGCACCGCCTCCGCCTATGACCGAGCAACACCGCCAGGCTGTGTGACAGCCAGAGAGAACATCATCTCACTCCTCCCATCTTCCTCTTTGTCTGTCTGCATCTCTTTCATCCTCTTCATTTCTTACCTTGTGTGCCAGAGCCTCTATCCCAGTCAATCTGACTTTCCTTCAAATCTGCTCTGTCCCTTGATTCTCTTCATCTCTAATTTCAATTTTCTACTTCTCTGGCTTCTCTCATTTTTCCTTATCGAGTTTTGACTGAAACTACTGCGACTGTGGGCTATCTCTCTCCTGTCTTTCAAATATACAAGAGCTGTCAAGTCACAGTTTTGCTCACTGACAAACAAACAACAAACAGTGATCTTAGAAATGTATGGTATTGCATTCATAAACAGCAGCTTTCATAGACAGAGAAAGTGACTTTATACTTTTATTGAGAGAGCTGAAATAATTAGTGAATTAACAGAAAATAAATTAGCAACAATTTTGATAATCGTTAAAATTAATTTCTAGCATTACACATCATTTGCATGATTTTCTATGATAGAAATCCAAGTACATTATAAACTCTATATAGACAATTAATCAAATATTAATCGCAGTCACAAATTTGGCTTCCCACAATTAAATGAACATGATCGAGAAAAAAAAAATGCGTGCTCTGCTCATAACTCTGCTCCATAAATCAAGCGCTTTCTAAACAGCTAGAGATTCACCGTCAATCAGCAGCCGACCGAAGACGGATGGTTTCCAGCAGTCTCATATGCCAATATATCTGTTTTTTGCTGGTCAGACACACATGTGAAGCCGCCACATGATGGTTTTACAGCGCCACATCAGTAGCAGCACATCAGTAGCAGCACATCAGTAGCAGCACATCAGTAGCGACACATCAGTAACGGCACATCAGTAACGGCACATCAGTAACGTCACACACACACATAACATGTCAGCGGTGTGGAAGTTCTTCAGTGTGAGTGAAGGCAAAGCTTCAATTTGTCACAACTGTAAATCCAAAATAAGCCGTGGCGGAACAACCTTTAAATATTTGAAACAACTAACTTAATCAGACACTTATTATATTGTAATTCATTCCCACGATGCTGCTCAGAGTAATCACAGTGACCGGCTCGTCATGCCGACAGGACGGAGCTACATTCTACACTGCTCCGTTATGGTGCGTTCAATCTCTACTCAGTAAAATGAGTATTGGGTGACAGTAGATTATAACGCTATCATGATGTGTTCATATGTAATCTTGTAAAATTCTTTTTTTTGAAAGAAACTTAAATATATTCAGCTGTTTGAAGGAGATAGAGAGGGAATTATGGCCTGTTTAACTTCCTAACACTAGCTCTAAGCATAATATACAATTAGAACTACTAATGCCAAGATTTTTTTTAATCAAAATACAATTATTTACTTCCTAATCATGTGAATTGTGCATTTTTATGCAAATAACCACTATAAATGACAATAACAACGAAAAAGAACAACATGTAGAATTGCTGACGGTTGGCATTTAATACAACATGGAAGTGAAAGCAGCGTTCTCTTGATTTAAATGTAAGACTGCAATAAAAAATATTTTGTCCCTGAAATCAATGAATAATCATGATCTCAATATTGATCAAAATAATCGTGATTAGCATTTTGGCCATAATCGTGCAACCCTGCCAAATGATTATTAAAGAAAATAATGAGCAGATCAATAATAAAAGCAACTTTAAACTGTGACCCTAACTAAGTGTGATGAATTTTAATTAAAATAATACAGTAGAATATTAAACCTAAAATCAGTATCAAGGCCAATCTGGAAATATTTTAATGGGTCAAAATGGTTTAATGGTTTTGAAGCAGATCCAAATCCGATCCTTTCTTTACTTTCTGTACTGTTTCTTTTCTGTGTTTTGTCCACCTCAGCTTGCTGTTGCATCGCGGCTTTGCTTTACCACCACAGGCTCCACTATGCAGCATAATGAGCTGAAACTCACTATAAAGCTCCGAGGGGAGCTGCGGATTCGAGGGATAATTCTCTGTACGTTCATCTCTACTTTCACATTGTTTTCATATCGTCATTTGATACATTTTAATTGTAAAAATATCAGTTATAGGTGCTTTAAGTTAATACAGTCAGGCATCAGGTCAGATCATTTTAAAATGACTAGAATCGGAGCCAAAAAAACCTTAATCTGGACATCCCTAGAAGTATATGAAAATTATATTTATAAATCAAAGAAACAGAACAAAGTGAATTGGGTAACACAAGTGTCTTCTCTGTGACATACAATATTAATATTGTTCATACATTATTTCAGAGTCGACTATTGCAGCTCACACATGTCACATAGCAAAGAAAGATGGCAATACAGTCTGACTTGGCAGTACGGTTTTACTCCTGGGGACACTCTCTGCTGCAGCACTACTGCATAACAACACTGAATACACAGCACACAATAGCTAACATGCAGTGAGGATTGCAAACAATCCACCAGTGGGAATCAGCTCAGAAATAAAGACCCTCCAGGGCGTGTAGAAAATCAAAACAGGTAGAGGCTGCAGGGACGGAGGCTCTTGTGAAAAGCAGCAGCAGATGCAACAAAAACACGTCACGTGTCACGGTTCAGAGTCAGCGTGAGGATGAGGCCTGTAAATCATTTAATACAGGTTTTTATGTCTTGTGTCAGGGTCAGATCATTGGTAAAATACGTGTACTATCACCACTCTCATGTGAAGGTTGGAGGTAGGAAGTGTACACGACTGAAGCGAATAAAACTACTATGATCAACTCCACCTTGACACTATATTTACCATCAGGAACATAATAACCTAATAAATTACTGTATTCATCAGTTGGCTTTTTTTCTGCAGTTACAAAATAACCTCTTTCCTTCCTGGTACTGAATACTAATATCCACCAACATGACAATGAGTTCAGTCTGCTCTGATGGATTTCAGATCTCTGGATACAGCACCTGAGGGACGTGGTGGAACGGGAGATTTGCAGCATGATTGTGCGATCGTGCGATCGTATCGTCTCAACATGGAGCAGAATCTCTAAGAAATGTTTCCAGTACCTTGTTGAAGCCAAGCCACGAATAATTCATTTTGTTCTGGGGGCAAAGGGGGTCCAACCCAGAGTGCAACCTCCAGGTCTTAAAAAGGGAAGCCAATGTTGAAGTGCCTTAAAATCCCATTTTTTCTCATGGCCAGCAGGGGGCGACTCCTCTGGTTGCAAAAATAAGTCTGATTGTATAGAAGTCTATGAGATAATGAACCTACTTCTCACTTGATTTATTACCTCAGTAAACATTGTAAACGTGAGTTTATGGTCTCAATCGCTAGTTTCAAGTCTTCTTCAATACAGCTTGATGTTCATTTAGTAAATGATGGTCCCATTTAGAGTCAAATAGACCATAAAGCAGGGGATGCTTTAGGTCGTGGCTACCTTGTGATTGACAGGTCGCTACCACGGCGTTGTCCGGTCTGGGAGCTGTCATTGTTTTTGTCTTACAACTTTAACCCTTTCACAGTGTGTTTTCAGTTCATGAAAGTTAATTACAACATTTTGGTATTATTCAGCGTTCTGTTGGGCTTAGCTCCACCCTCTTGTGTCACTTGTGGTTGCAAAAAAACAACATGGCGACAGCCAAATACCAAGATGGCAACAGCCATAATGACGAACTCGAGGCTTCAAAACTGCAGTCCACAAATCAACGGGTGACGTCACGGTGACATACGTCCACTTCTTATATACAGTCTATGGTGGAACCCAGTATTACAAAGGTGTAACTATTAAAGTGGCGCCTGTATGTAGGCTCTACATGGACTAAAGAGTGCATACTGTAAATGCCCTAAACTCTGTACATAGTGAAAACAATTGTGGATGAACAAAGCAACAAAATCAAATTAAAATCAAACAATATGATATTTGCCGTGAAAGTCATATATTAACCAAATCAAGTCACCAGCTGGTTCATAAGAGCATTCTTAAGAATAAATATTCTCAAACTCCCCACGTAGAATAAATAGCACAATATTAAAGGATTACATTTGTAAAATGTTTTATATTTTTGGGCTTTTAGAAATGTGCCAACCTCAAAATATCCTGTGCAGCTGCAGCAAGTGACCCTTTTCTATCCAAAAGTTTTGGAGGAGGATAAACGAAATCTTGCTGTGTAATTAAGTAACAAAATATCTTGACAACATGAAACAGAAATGAGAAAAGTAAAATTAATTATGGAATCTCAAAGGGCCAAATCCTCTCTCACAGCTTTGCATATTTTTGCAGTTTTCAGAAATTTGACTTGCAGAAATGTTGCAGTGTATTCCCCAGCTCTGTGTAACCTGTTACATCAGGATGAATGCATGATTAGAGCTCAGCAGTTTTCCACCAGCAGCAGCAGAAGCAGCAGCAGTCCCTAATGATCAGCTTTAAACTTTTTACTTATGCTGATTGCATTAGCATTAGTATGTACTGCATTCAGTTTTTATTTCACTAAATTGTGGATTCCTCAGTTTGCTACTGCGTGCCTCATGAATGTGCTTGGATTCATTCAAAGTGTTTTGAAAGAAAACACTCCACTAGATGTAGGTAATGGTTCAGACTACAGGCTCGGATCGGATCGGGAAAGACAATGAGTGTCGTGCGCAACAATCGATTGTTTTATTTAGTAGGCGACCACCAACGCCGTGTCTGGGACGCCTCACAATGTCCTGACAGAAAGACTAGCATGTTTGATTTTTTTTTGTCTTCCACGACGAGTTCCGGCCGAGACTTTGACCAGGAGAACAGAGTGATCTGCTGCGTAGGCACGCACAATTGTAAACAATGGCGAAGCGAAAGAGGAACGATATTGTTGCTGTGAGGTGGAATTGTGAAATGGAGGAAAGATTTGTGGCGACAGAGTAAAAAAAGAAAAAAGCTGGCGTGAAATAGCACAGGCACTTCAGCAACCCGATGAGAAGGCTACTTCCATTAGCATCAAGCTTCCTTCCTGATGACATCACGAACATCGTGAAATACGACCAGCAAAAAGATAAACTTTTTGGTAGGATATCAAAAAACAACGGTCTGTCGCCCAGGAGACCAGTGTAGGTACCTCATGTGAAACCAAAAGTCAACATTAATTTATTTGTCACATAACTTCCATAATTAATTGATGCCACTTCCGTAGTTATTTTAACCCAAACCATGATCTTTTCCAAAACCTAACCAAGTACTTTTGTTTCCTAAACGTAACTAAGTTGTTTCCTGTGAAGACCGAAGTTTTTGAAAAAACTGTATGCATGTAACGAGCGGAAACAGACATGGGTTGCTGGACATTCGTAGGATAACGCATGAAAAAAATTTTATTAACTTTTTGTAAAATATCGTACAAACTGTTGATATTGGTCAGCATCAATCACTGGCGGCATATTTTAAACGCTTAAGAGAACCAATTCATGATTACACTGAAAAGACATCTCTGTTTTTATTGCTCAGTAACAGTGTGCGGTAAGATCAATGGCGTTAAACTGCTGGTTATGTCTCTCATTTTTCCAAGAGAGCAATTTCAAAAGGCTCAAATCATTTTTGAGGAGCCCTCTCCATTGACTGTATCAAGAGTTTGAGTTTCTCCTCTCTGGACAGACCACTAAAGGCCAGGTCTAACAGGGTAAGAAATTCCTTTATCTCCCAGGCCATCACGTTCTTAAAGGCTCATAGGCCAGCTGATGAGTCGTCTGTATGAAAACCTGTGGGTTTACAGTCATGGCTTGGTGATAGTGATGATATTTTAACTATATATGGAGTTAGATGATGATGACTGAAGTACTCCAGGTTTTATGTCGTGCAGTTGCTTTTATGTACATTGTATTTTATGTGACTTTAAGTGGAAGGTTTTAGTATGTGTTTTATTATATATACATCCAGTTGCCAGTTTGTTAGGTATGCCTGGTTAAAACTTATGCAATGCCCTGCAATAAATCCTACCTTCATGAAGGTTATAATTTAACCTTCACTCATTGATAAAGATGGGGTGGACCAAATAATAGAAACACCTGTCAGTATAACGCAATACAATTCAACAGCACCACAAACCTCAGCCTCCAAAATGACCATCAATTTTTAACTGGATTTGAAACTCTCTGTTTCAACAAAAACTGATTATATCCTTCATAAAAATAGAATTTATTGCAAGGCCTTTACACATCGAGGGCGTGACGAATAAACAACACGAAAATGCAAAATACTCGCATGCAAATATTATGTCTAAGGCTTTTCTTGTGAAACGTAAGAGCAGAAAGGCGGAGATATGGTTTGCGCTGCCTTAGTCAAGGTTGAAAGGAGTAATAAAGTTGACATGTTGTTGTTTTATTGTTTTATGTAAGTATAGGCGTAACTCAACCCCATTCCGCACAACTTGATTGGTTGATGCCTTTATTCGCGGTGCGAAAGCTCAGAAAAATCTACCTTGTTGCGAAAAAAATGCTAGTATTTTTTCGCTGCGTAACATTTGCATTCTGTGTGAAAGTACTCATGACAAAAACAGGTATTAAACAGTTCGAAAAAATATTTTTGACGTGCTAAATAATCGCACAAAAAACATCCCGGTGTGTAAATGTCTTTAGATTGCATTGATTTTAGCTATGTGTACCTAATAAACTGGTAACTGAGTGCATATCCAGGCATTTAAGTCCCGTCAGACTCCTATCAATGCCATGTTGTAGGCAAATGGCTCATTGGAGTGGAGTGTTGGAGAAAAATTCAGGAGTTAGTGTCAGGTTGTCAGTTACAGGTGTTTAGGACAGACTGCAGTTCATTGGCTGTTAATTGAGCAAACAGACAAAGTACATGTTTCTCAGATGGACGGATTGACTGAGCTTTAAGGCTTTATGAATCTCCTGTGGTCTAATGACATCTGTAGTAATAGCACTATTCAACACACTAAACTGTTCATTTAAATTCCTACCATTGCATAAAGTGTTTCTGATCTGACATACAAGATATGGTGTGAAAACATGCCAGGAATATATGGAAAGAAATACAAAGTCAAGCAAGCACAAGAGAGCAAAACAGACTGAAATAGACTGTCTCTTCTGCCAACATCCACTTTTAAACATTAACACAATTTTGGGATCTGTACTAAAGTATCTTGATACGGAGTTAGATCACAATGGCACACAACACATTAGGGTCTGTGGATGTCACACTGAGCGAGTCACACAAAGACTCGGTATGAACAAGTGTTGGAGTGTGTGAGTTTGGCTTCCGCTAAGGGGAAACCTGCCCCCCGCTAGGCCTTAAAGTCTTTGACAGAGAAACTGGGAAGGAGACGAAAGAGGAAGAGGAGAAGCCCAACTGACATAAAAATTCAACTGTTCTGTGAAAACTTTTATCCTTCCTACATGCCAGGGATATGCCACATTTGTTTTGACTTAAAATTCTCAAAACCAAAACACAAAAAATACTGACTTTTATTAAGCCAAGTTGTTGGGTTATGTACATGTGTGAAAAATTGCATTGAATTTATGGCACAAAATTAGGGCTGTCAATCGATTTAAATATTTAATCGCGATTAATCGCACAATTTGTATCTGTTCAAAATGTACCTTAAATTGAGATTTATCAAGTATTTAATACTCTTATCAACATGGGAGTGGTCAAATATGCTGATTTATTCAAATGTATGAATGTATTTATTATTGGAAATCAATTAATAACACAAAACAATGACAAATATTGTCTAGAAACCCTCACAGGTACTGCATTTAGCATAAAACATATACTCAAATCATAACTGCAGCCCAACAGGCAGCAACAGCTGTCAGTGTGTCAGTGTGCTGACTTGACTATAACTTGCCCCAAAACTGCATGTGATTATCATAAAGTGGACATTCCTGTAAAGGGGAGACTCGTGGGTACCCATAGAACCCATTTTCATTCACATATCTTGAGGTCAGAGGTCAAGGTACCCTTTGAAAATGGCCATGACAGGTTTTTCCTCACCTTGCAAGTTTGGAGCGTTATTTAGCCTCCTTGGTGAAAAGTTAGTATGATATGGTTGGTACCGATGGATTCCTTAGGTTTTTTAGTTTTATATGTTTCCAGTATCTTCACTCTAGCTTTAAAACGGGGCCAGACTGCAAGTTGCGTTAAAGTAATTAGTGGCGTTAAAACGAATTTGCGTTAACACGTTACCATCGTGTTAACTTTGACCTCCCTACACAAAATACAATTCACATGCAAATTACAGTTGCAAAGCAAACTCTTAAAAGTAATGTTTTCCAAAAGTTTCCTTTACATTTTCCATTTCCACAAGCAAGCTTTAGCGATCCTATTCACACAATGAGAGGCCAAGAGTCTCTCATATTTGTCAGATGCAGGGATGTGTGTGACTCAGCTGTGTGTGCATGTGTGTTTGACTTAAATTAGTGGGTAGGATTAGTGCCACTCCCGTAGCAGGTCCATATGGCACAGAGCTCAGCTCGAAGGCTGGTTCCACTCATTAACATTCCCCTATCATAGAGGCCAAGGGGAATGCACAAACCAAAGTGTGTGTATGTGTGTGTGTGCGTGTGTGTGTGTGTGTATGTGTGTGTGTCCTGATCTCCAAAATTGTGTTGAATCATCACTTTTGCATCGCAGCAGACATCAGTGAATCTATTGATACTGTACCTGCCTGTAACTGTACCTTCTCTACACACAGACACATATTTGGTCCCAATGAGAATCTATAAATAAAAGCTAATAGTTATGGGGATGAATGCAAACATGAGCTAATTTGATGAAGAGCAGAGATGGGGAGAGAGAGGGGGGGGGTGAATGGAGGCCGGATCAATCCCCAAATCAGTGTGTTGCATTCCAAAAAGGGTGTCTGCCATATGCTTGCTGTTGAAGAGGCAGCTGCCCCCGAAGCCACAGATTCCATGTTTTTGTGGTTTTGTGTTCTGGCGCCAGTGTGATTCTGTACTAATTACTATTTTGGAACATGAGGAAAAAAGAGAGAGACAGAGAGAGAGGAGAGAGAGAGAGAGAGAGAGAGAGAGAGAGAGAGAGAGAGAGAGAGAGAGAGAGAGGGGGAGAGAGAGAGAGAGGCTGAAAAATAGAGAAAAAATACAATGGAGAAAATGTTCTAAGTTTGCAAAATAATCACATAATGAGTTTTTTTATGTTCTTATGAATCTATATGCTTCTGTACTGAGCAACTAGCTCACATCTGATGCACAAAAACACTTTGAAATGGAAGAAAGCTCAGTTAATAGATAAAGGCTGTGTTGTTTCCCATGTGTTTGTGTCTAAGTGACTATAATGGGGACAACTATTTTTGAAACTGGTCCGGTATTGAGGGATAACGCTGTAAAAGGCAGCAGTGAGCTGCGAGGGAACGTTACGTTCACTAAAGTGCTTGTTTTTGCCACTGGCAAGCTCAGACTGTTATTATAAGTGTCTGAAAACATTATGGAAAGGACCCTACAGAGAAATAAAAAATGTTCTTACCTTTAACTTCATCCGGTCTGTTTGTTATTGTGTCCGAGTTGTCAGGCCTGTTGTGAATTCTGAATATCCATATACTGTGGCTCCAATAAATACGGATGGCCATCGAATTGAAAGACCTCATCCACATTATGGAAATCATCTAAATATTCAGGTATGACACTGAAAATCTTTAAGCTACGCTTTCTCTACTCCAACACAACAAACTCTACTCAGCTGCCACTCATGTTTCCACCATCTTCCGACAACACGTCACCTCGTGAGATTTCAGAATGAGACTTCTCCTTGAGCGAGACTCTTTCCATAATGTCAAACACTTATAATAACAATCAGAGCCTGTCACAGCAAAAACAAGCACTTTTAATGGACGTTAATGACGGTGCCAGCTTGACCCAACAGCTCCATATTGCAGCCAGTGAAGCTGCCGTCTACAGCGCTCTCCCTCAAGACTGGACCAATTTCAGAAATTGTTGTTGCTATTAGTCAGTTAGACGCAAAAACATGAGAAAATAGATTCCAGGTTGAAAAAATACCAAAGTTATCCTTTAAGAGTTTTAATTTCATGATACAATGACATTCTTGTTGCTGGCAAAAAGACACATTAAATGTTTAAGAGGACCTATTAAAAGTAAAGCGTTTTTTGGAATATTAAAGCATGTAAATATGTTCTAGTAGAAACCCAAAATACAGGAATGCACCAGAAAATAAGCATAATAGGTCCTCTTTAAAATTGCGCTCATTCCAGGGTTTTTTAAATGCATTTTGCAATTATGTAAAGAGACGGCAGGAAAAAGGACACTGGAGAGAAATAACAGAAAGAACTGGTATTACAGCTAACGACTGTAACTCATTATATTGGCTGTTTGGGGAGAACACTGAACAAACAGTCCAGCAGTCAAATTTGCCCAAATGACACAAGGCAAAAATTGGCTTCACTTCTTGTTTGAGCACCCCTATGGCCAGTCTGTTTGGACAGACTGCCTACCTTGTCCTCTTGGTTTTGGTAAAATGAGCTTTTAGCTAACCTGATTTGCCCCTTAGTTGTGGATTTGAGGGCTGGGCGATAATTCAATGATAATTCATCGTCTTTCAATAGAATCCTATCATGATGAAATCATACAGAGATACCATGATACACAATTATATCATCTAAATTGATAATTACTTGATGACCACTCAGTTCAATGCAATTAACAAATGTGTATGAAATATCAATACAGTATGTTTTTCTTGATAATTTCTCTTGAAAGTGGTTTTTGCATTTTGTAATAGAATTCTAGACTATTTATTGAATTAACAATAATTAAAACAGACTTCTCAAAAGCACCAAATTATATCTGGAACACTGACTTGTTAAAAGTTTTTGGTGTGTCTGTTAATGAGTGTATCGGTGGCTCCTCAAAGTAAATCATTTGGCTGAATGCCTAGAAAACAACCACTGACCCAAAAGTTACTGGGGAACTTTTTTATAAAAATGTTAGAAGGTAGCCGTCCAAAACCTGTGCACACTTTAAAAACAATTTATTCCCATTAGATGAATAATTTGTGCACACAAGATATGGATCATATAACAAACACAGGGATCATGCTGTCTGGAGGCTGCAGAGCTATCTGCTGTTTCAAATTAAAAGATTGTGTAAGAATTTTTTTGTGGAACTAACAAAATCCCTCCGTCCAATTGTTCAGTAAAAACCACTGTATGCCATTCCCTGCTGTTTCCATCTCTTCTTTCCGTTTGACTGAGTCCCTTTGGAAAACATGATTCCCAGCATGACATCTTAACAAACACTGACAGTCAGTATCAGAACACAAGTCCAATCTCTCATAGCGGCTGACCTGTGGGTCACAATATCTCCTGCTTCTCATCAGAAACCACCCAAGAGTGTCTCACTGGAAATACCAAGGTCAAGTTCCTCCCATCTCTGGTAAATAGAAATGTTAAGGCCTTGTTAGTAATGGCAACTTGCACCTCAGACAGTGAAGAAAAACATCCACACATGCTCTGGAGATGCTGTAGTGTCATAGCACTGACATACTTAACTTGCAGTGACGCACATTCTTTGGGGCACACATAATTTAGGACAGCGAAACACACTGGCAAAAATAACCACCCACGCACACACGCTGTGTAAGAAATTTGGCTGATCTTACAAAGCTCACAAGCTGAAGAAGGAAGAATCACAAGTTAACATCCATCTGCTTTTGCCTAAAGCTTGTAACAGACCTTAAGATTGTTGAAACCTACAGAAACAAGACAGCTAACAGAAGACAGATGCTTTTGTCTTGACAGTCAGAAATGAGCACACATTGAATGAATACTCAGGAAACAAATGAGAAAACAAATTCTCATTTGCTGCTGAAACAGAAACGATCAAAAACAGTTTGCATTTCTAATTTATGCGACGATTTGCACAGAGAACAAAGTGAAGGAGCTAAAAAATGGATGAGAGAGATGAGGGGTCAAACAAGGTATGTAAGCTGGAGAAAAGTGAATTTTCACAGTGAAGTGAACTTCAGGTGAGCTCTGGCTCTGAAAGAAGCCCTGGACGAACTGGATTATAAAATTCTTCTTGCTTTCTGTACTGCACCCCGTGCCATTTTACCATTTTCTGCCAATATGGGGTATATTTTGGGTGGAAGGGGTTGTTTAACCTGACCCGCCAGATGGTTTATTACACAGAATACATCTGAGAAGCTGTCATTGGAAACCGTTTGGAAAAGGGCGGGCACTTTCAAAAGAATACTTGGCAGGTGATTGAACGAACCATCTGTCAATCAAACTCTTGCCGAAGCCAGTCGGGAGAAGAGCGAAAACATCTTTTCCATCGAAAAAAGCCTTCATTACTATCTCTAGCCACCCTACGAAGGAAACTCATTTCGGCCGCTTGTATCCGCGATATCTCATTCTTTCGGTCACCGCCGAAAGCTCATGACCATATAGGTGAGGGTTGGAACGTAGACGGACCGGTAAACGGACGGTACTTCTCAAATGTCTTTGTTGACTGTTGTTGATTTGTGATTTAGTATTTCAAGCTAGCCACTATACTGCAGTAGCTGTCTGGAGCTAATGTATTGCTAAAACATCATTCTAAGATGATGAATTACTTTTGGGATAACTTGTGTATTTTACCCTGTTTATTTTGTGGACCCGATGTGTATGTTTACTGGATTAATTATGGTGCTGTACTTCCTATGAGGACTTAATAATCTTTCACAAAGTAACTACTTCGACTGCTATTCAATACAACACAGTTTCTTTATTACTAATTCATTTTACACCACCTGTGGTCTAACACTTGTGCTGTAGAATCTCAGTTATCTGATTAATCATCACTATCATACTGTTTCCACAGTAAAAACTTAAAAAGCAATCGGCTGTCTTCAGCCTCTATCAGAAGTGTGTTTAGCTTGCTGCATAGCTGTGCAGCTACACATAGTGAGGGCAGAGGAGTATGACCTTATCTCCCAACTGTCAACACCGACCGGCACAGGACACAGACCAGCTTGGCCTGATCAGTTGTGACGCCCAAATCACAAAAAAACTGGCACAACAATTGTTACCTTGCCTTAAAGTGGCAGTAGGCAGTATATTTTTGGCATCATTGGCAAAAAATTCCATAATAACCTTTCATGGCTCTGTTTTCAGGCTTTAAAAAATCTGGTCCGTGACGGGAGACTTTGACCAATCACAGGTCATTTCATTGAGAGAGCGTCACACGAATCCCTTGACTCTACTTGGCGTTCCTTCGAGCCAACTCAACCTGATCTCAACTTTCTCATTTTACAGCTAAACAGTACACTACAAGATTCTGAAAACCTTTGAGGTGAGAAATAGGCATTAACCCAACATAATATTGATTAATATTTGATCAGCGCTGCCTAGTTTGACCGTTTGTTCGGCGTTCGCGA
>CAKAKQ010034429.1:0-15111 GCA_916700675.1 Helicolenus avius
CCTTGTTTGGCCTCTTGCCTGCTGCCTGGTCAACTGGGTTTCTGCGGGGGCACTGGGCAGAGTGACAGGGCCAGTTACAGTGAATCAAGACCTTGTTGGACCTAGGTGAGTTTGCAAAGATAGATGAGGCGAGATGGAGAGAAGAAGAATGGGCATTTGGTCCCTCTGACTGCTTCTGAACCAGCCGGTTCATTCTGATTGGGTTTTTTGGGGTTGTACTTTGTTCTATGTGCTCTTTCACAGGTCTGGTTGGCACTGTGCTGGCATAGAGCAGTGATGAGTCTTCAAAATGACTCAACATGAAGAACCCTCTTATTATCCAAAATGACAAAATTGTTTAGTTGTATTTTAGATCAAATCAATATCTATCTGCATTTCTGTTTCACATAAAAGAAGGCTGCTGTTTTGGCCGCCAAACTGCAAATTAGATATTTTATTACTATTTCCTTAAAGGGACAGTGAGTAGGATTTGGTGGCATGTAGGGGTGTGGTTGCAGATTGCAACCAACTGAGTAGCCCTCACTCCTCCCTTTCTAAGACCGCTTCTGTTATTATGGTAAGGATGGCCTCACTCAGATAAAATTAATAATAACACTACAGGAGGAGCAATGGAAGTCAGACGGCGGCTGGCGGTTTTGCACTCTGCGGCTCAAGTTACGACACTTTCACAAGCGTGTTGGAGAACTACAGTGGCCTTCAAGTAACGTAAAAAAACACAGAAGTCTCTCTCTAGAGCCAGTGTTTGGTTTGTCCATTCTGGGCTACTGTAGAAACATGGCGGAGCAACATGGTTGACTCCGTGAAGAGGAAACGCTCCCTATGTAGATATGAAGGGCTCATTCTAAACTAACGAAAACACAATTCTTAATTTCAGGTGATTATACACTAATGAAAACATAGTTATGAATATTGTATTCCATTTCAGCTAATAGATCTCCCGTAATGTTACACACTGTTCCTTTAAGGCCTTTCCTATTAAGAATAAAGTTGCGCAAAATGTCCTAAATGTTGCTGTTCACTGTCTGGACTCAACCTGATATCACAATCTTTCTGCTTAGTTGGAATGAGCCCAAAAAATGTGCATCTTTTCTACTAGTTATTTTCTACAAAAGATGACACAAGAACTCAATAAATTGGAAAACTATCAAATCAAAACTGAAATACTTCCCTATTTAACATCTTTAGCATGACTGAAATGATGACAAGGTGAAGGAATTAAAAGAGGAAGCCCCAGTGAAAAGAAATCTTGAGAACAGATATGAGGAAAAATATGAAAATGATATGATTGAGAAAGGCCGGTGGCCTAGTTAAAGGCCACACAATGATTTTTGACTTTTTGCCACGCATAATCTTTTGTTAGCGACTGTGCTTTATCGTGTAGTTTCACAACCTCAATGGGTGAAGTGAAATGAATGAGATTGAGAAAGCCCGAGTGACCACAGTTGACGTGCCAACTCTCTTAAAGGCCACCGAACACATATTCAGCACTCTGTTGTGTGTTGCCATGGTGAATGCTGGTGTCATTTAAATGTCCTGAGCTGAATGTTAATTTCACCACACCTCGTGTGTCACGTACGTCGCATCTCATAAAACCTGTTTCACAAGACATTTGTGCTTTTCGTCCTCACGACAGTTCTATTTTCAAAGCTGCTTTTCTTGCCTTTTTGCAGTATTGCTTGAAGTCACAAGACTTGCTAACTAAACAAAAAATGTTTACCTTTGGGAGCATATTGTTGCGTTACGTTAGGAAACATTTACTTTTCTGCTTAAACAGAGCAACATTTTACTCTCAAAAATTATTTCAAAGCCTTTTGGAACAAAATCCTTCAGATATTGTGATGGACAAGGGGTTTAAAGAACTTTACTAATTACTAGAACACCTAATTTACAATAATCTACACATTATATATCACATATGTTATTTATTTTTCTGTCAAATGAAACACAAAGAAATACAATGGTACAAAAAGCAATCTTTTGCAGCGCCCTGTTTCCTGCATTGGTGACAAATCTATCTGAGGGCGTATTGTAATTGGAGGGAATGAGGAACCAAAAAATAATACAGCACTTTCTCCGAAATTTATATGAACTTCCATTTTGGGAATGTGGTGATGAAATGAAATGGAACTTCCTCTGAAGTTGGGTGTTGAGTTTTGAGTAATCTCACTGACCAACTCTTTTCTCGAGAAAAAGAAAGAAAATATGGACATCGTGAGAAGTCTCATGTAAATTTGACAGCTCCTTGAATCAAAAATGTTGTTCAATGCCAACTGTTATTACAGCTGTTGATATATTTCTTAATTGTAATAGTTGATTGCAGAATAATGACATCAATGCTTCAGCAACGACAAACAAAAAACAACCACTTCTGGTTTTATAGAAATCATTTTCCGTGTTAAACAGCTACAGCTTATGTCTGTAAACAACATTGTTGTATAAATATCTGTACAACTCCTTCATGCTGTCAGAACAATAACTCTATCTTGTTAATTACAGGGTTAGCTTTAAAACATTGCGACACAGCAGGTTTCTTTTACTGGAGTAAAAAGACAAATATGGGTCTTTACAAATACACTACTTCCTCTTCCTGGTTCATTTACCGTAGACATGTCAGTGTAGATTCCTTCCTTTCATTGTATGTAATATGGACCATTACCCGCCATCAGGCAGTGTAGAGAGATCTCTTACAAAGTTATTCAAAAACCGTAACGAATGTTTGGGGACAAAGACCTTCTTTGTGTTAGTGAAATAAGAGCTTAGCAGACTCGGTGTAAACAAATGAGGAAACAATGCCCGTGTGTTTCCTTGTGAATATGTTTACTTTCAAGATGAATTACAGTAAGTGATAAGCAGGAACATTTCACACATAACCTTCCTTGTCAAATACCGGGATGCTTTACAGAAATAGAGCGCGGAAAATAAAATAATGTATGATTTTTCCCGTATTCTGTAGTAAAATGAGTTTTCTGATGCTTTGTGTTGCATTTAACTTAAAAAAAAAAAGAGTTCAGCAACATGCTCATCAATGGCTCTCATAGCTCAGATTTTGGAGCTTGTGGCCCGTGGGCTACCTCTGGTACTGAGAAGTGAAGCCAATGTGGAAGTGCTTTAAACTTGCATTCTTTCTAACAGCCAGCAGGGGCGACTCCTCTGGTTGCAAAACGAAGTCTGATTGTATAGAAGTCTATGAGAAAATGAGCCTACTTCTCACTTGATTTATTACCTCAGTAAACATTGTAAACATGAGTTTATGGTCTCAGTCGCTAGTTTCAAGTCTTCTTCAATACAGCATGATGTTCATTTAGTAAATTATGGTCCCATTTAGAGTCAAATAGACCATAAAGCACGGTATGCTTTGGGGCGTGGCTACCCTGTGATTGACAGGTTGCTACCACGGCGTTGTCCGGTCTGGGAGTTGTCCGAGTTTTCGTCTTGGAACTTTAACAGTGTGTTTTCAGTTCATGGAAGTTAATTGTAACATTTTCGTCACCTACAAATGTTTTTTTCAGCGGTTGGTTGTACCCTCTTGTGTCACTTCTGGTTCCAAAAAAAAGAAAATGGCGATGACCAATTTTCATATTCACCATTTCTTATACACAGTCTACAGTATGCAATCTGCCATTTGCCAATGATATATACATCATTTGTGTTGCTGCTCATCCAGCTGAGCAGGTTTGGGGTTACAGGAAATCGGATGGTGAGAAACTGATACGAGAACATCTTGGGTTGTCTTGTTCTCTCTATTCACACGAAGGTTTAGCATTGTCAGGAGGACTGCACGCAACTTTGTGTGTCAAAGTTCACCCTACATGAATTGACTTTGCCTCCACTAGTGAATCTACTGATTACAGCAATTCCCTCTGACCTTGTTCCGATGAGTTTGACTTTGAATGACTTTTGAATGCAGAACCATGTGATGATGGGATTTTGAAAAAATGGATAACCTGGCTCAAGCAAGTTTCAAGCTGCTTTTCATATTGTGCTGAAATACATATGCTTTGAAGTCATATGACTTGTACAACTAAAACAACATTTTCAGTTGTCTATGTTTTGATTACAAGTCTCTGAACACAAATAACACGCAGCACATTTGGAAAGAGTAGATATTCATACAAAATCCATTATTTGTCATTTTGCTGAATATCAGATTTGGGCACACACGTTAGTATAACATCACATGTCATGTCACAAGTAAAGCATGACAAACCACAATACCTTCCTTTTAAAATGCCACACAAAGAATCTCAAACTGCCATTGTAAAGAAAAAAAATCCTGCTGAAACAACATAATAATAGTGCTTAATTTGCAACACACTATTTCCCTAAACCATCCCAGTATCTGTGACGACAGGTTAACACATCTGTCCGAGAACTGATAGGAATAATGGAGTAAAAACTCAGGTTGACACTGTACCCCTGCGATAGTGCCATTTGCTAACAACTCAACATTTTCCTCAAAAGGAAGATTAAAGTCCAGGTAAAGCAAAAATAAATATGTGTTCTGAGTTTGTCACACCACAGAAAAATGTGTTATTAACCTCTCAGCCAAATTTGAACGATTAAGAAAATCGCCAAGTATATAAAATTAGGTTTCAAAATCATGAAAAAATAAGCAGTAAACCAAACTGATCAAATGTTGACAGTTTAACAAGTCACTCCGTGGGGGTTGTGACATTTAAAACTATTTATCAACCATTTTTACAGCCTCAAAAATAGCGATGGAGTAGGCTACGGAGAGGCCTATGATGTAAGAAAAAGTTAACCAATATGGTTGTGATTTGCCAGTGAGTCTAGTCCTGGGACACGCACGCAGCACGTTCTCGTACGAACCCCAAATGACAGGGCCGGAGACAAATGGACAGTAAAAACTTTCTTTGGACTGCTCCTTGTATTAAAAAAAGGTTCTGTTCAAAACACCAGACAATCACCTGACGACGCAGTGACTACGTAGCAAAGAATTTGTTTCCAACAAAAGGAGAGTTTGCAGTAACTCTGCCAAGTACAGCTTTAATCCTTCTTATGTCATAAACCATGGCTTTGGCACAAGTCATAAAAATCGAATCGCTTCTTCATAGGAGATGTGTAGCTTTCCCTTCTAAAGGAGACCATTATCTCAGTTACAGATGTGATAATGTGTTAAAGAAGACAACGGGAGTGTGAAAACAACAATGGTTCTTTAATCTCTTGGTGTGCCACAAAGAATTATTGTCACAACAAACTGCAGCGTTTTCAACAAATCAGTTTCCTATCAACTAAGCACCTGAATGTGAACGTTGTGACTGGCGAACAAGAGTTTAGATGGTTATCTTGAGCGTAACTCTGAATTCCACCTCAGTTATGTAACAGTATTTAGTGATAATCCTGCAAGTCGAATAATAATACCGACATGAAAACAAACAAGCAAAGCAGGCTCAATGAAAACCCCTACCTCCTTCTCTCACACAATATCGTTTCCACAAGCAGAACAACACTTTGTGTTGAATTGAGTTGTCAATTTAGAAAACTGAAAATGTAGTTTTAACCTGCTTCAGCTTCCGAGGAGGCCGGGTAAGGCTTCTTGGAAGAGGGCCACAGAAATAAGCAGTTGAGAGGGATTCAGATTTGCACACCACAGCTTTAGAAGGTCACAACAGAGGTTCAATTGTACGGTGCTTCTGAGAAGAGTGGGGGATTAAATCAAAGAGAGGTTTATTTTGGAGAACTCCTTTCTTATTATTTCTATTGTAGAAGCTGTGAAAGCATGAAAACATTGTCAGCTGAGGCCAGGGTCAGAGGTCACTGAGTTAAAGGTTATCAGCGATCATCAGCGCAGCAGCCTGTCATATGGAATTAGACGCGCTTCAGCTTCCACAATGTTGCATCATGTGGTATTTAAATAGAAAGGGGAAATCTGTACATTTTTGCTGAGGTTATTGTTACAGAATTTTACTTTACTATTTTGTGTTTTGTTTATGATGACACTACATATTGGTTGGTTGTTTTGTCAGTGAAAGTTGAACCTTTGTGGAAAAAGACTCCCAACAAGCTGTAATAATAAAGCTGCACCTCAAACAGGAGGTGGCCTCCGTCTGGATTTTAAAACACCTGTGAAACATTCCAGAGAATTCAGAGAAACGTCAGTCACATAACCTTCATTATCAGAGTTCAGGGTTGTTCTTTCATGTTGCCCCTGGCTGTTACTTCATTATTAGGCCTACCTTCTTTTTTTCTTTTAAGCTAAGCTAGCAGTATGGCTCCAGGCATGGTAATGTCTGTCGGTCTAGACTGAAATATCTCAGCAACTATTGGATGGATTGTAATTTTGTACAGACGTTTGTCCACAGAGGATTAAGCCTATACTGACTTTGGTGATCCACTGACATTTCCTCTCGCGCCACCGTGACCCTGACCTGCATGAACCAGACACTTGTTACATGTAATTTCCCGTCTCTCTCTGCCCTCTTTCAAGGTTCTCTATTTTTGATATTCAGAACATTAATATAGCAGCAAACAACTATTAGCTATGTAAAGATAAAGAGGAGGAATCTCTACCTGAGCAGAGATTGACGTCACTCCCCCTCTTTGTGTGTTGTAATTGGAGCTTCTCCTTGTTTTGTTGACACAGCTGGGCTGGCCGACCGTGCCTTCTAGTGTATTGTTCGTTGACAACCATTGAGAGGCAATAGATATGCTCTGAGCTACGAATTTAGCAGCTTTAACTGTTATTAGAGAGAATATAGAAGAGAGATTACAGGGAATAAGTAGGGAGAGAGATTGGGAGCGACATGTAATGAAAGCTTACAAGTCGAACCACTTTGCAGTTCATGGTTGCTGCCCTGTTTTCCAAAATTAACAGTGTTATTGTGTCGGCTAAGTGATTCATTTTAGTGCAATGTTTCTGTTTATTTGTTTATTTGATAATGTATTAACATCTAATACAAGATCTTTTATTAGCGGTTTGTTCATTACTCTGTGTGAATTTGGATGCTTGCTCGGTTTAGCTCACCCTATACTTACCTGGTCAGGTGGTAGGTTCCAGTTAGGTGAGGCTGAGAAGGTAAAATCACATTCACTGCAGCAAGAGGAAGGACAAGGAGTTTGGTAGCTTTCTGTGAGGCTGCAGCTTTCTTTTGTTTGGTGCTCTTTTGATTCAGTTTAAATGTAGTTTTATTGAATTTGCCTGGTTTTATTTTCTGCCATTTGTTTCAGTAAACTTTTGATGCCACTTTTTTTGCACTACTCCTGCTTATCGAACTGGTTCTTCAACATCACTTTTAAAGTTTCCTGGTGCCAAAACACCTCAACTGCCCTTTGGGTAGCAGCCAAGCCCCCAGGAAGTGTGCCAGGCTTTGATGCAAATATTCGAAGTGGCCAAACGGTGGTACTTCAACTTCCATGTCCGTCACGTGATGCCATTGGGCATTTTTAGCCGAGTACCAACTCTTGAATATATCTTATTTAAATCATTAGGTTCTAAAAGTTGTAAAATGCCAAATCCAGAGTTATTTCCCTTCCTGCGTTCATGTGAATGAGACCCAGACCGAGGCTGGACCGAGGGCTGGGAGCCGTAGGTAAAGGAAACGCTACTCCGCCTGCTCTATGGGCCCAATGGATGCGAAAGATCTCCGGATGATCCGGATAATTTATCTCTTGGTAGTTGAGCCATTTTGGCGTCACGCGCCACTGAGCAACTCTCATAGGAATGAACGGGAGCCCGCTTACAACGCCGTATCCATTTCTCTTTATACAGCCATGGTAGCAGCACTAAAGTGCCCTACAGTAACCCCTAGGCCCCAAGGGAACCCCGTTTCCTTTCATTTCTCCGCTGATGGCGGGGTAATAAAGGTATGAAGTGCCTCCACAAGTCAATATTTCTGACCAAATACTCCTGACATTCCCTTTGCAAATGTCAGAAAGGTAACATGCTAAGCTAAGATAGTGAATATGGTGATTATTACCTGATTAATATCAGCATGTTAGCATGCTGAACTATAAGCATTTAGCTCAAAGCACCACTGTACATAAGTTTATTCTCACAGATCTGCTGGTGTGGTTGTAGACGGTTTGTCTTGTTTCAGTATAACCATTGTCCTTTAACAGTGGAATGCATTGCGTAAATCCATCAGACAGTTATACCATTCCTGTTGACTGTAGATATAGACTTTTGTTTCCTTGAGAGGTATGACACGACACAGTGGATAGGTTTATCTGTTTAACAGTGGCAGATATTGATTGTTTCAATGGGAATGAGTGAGAGTGTGTGCACATACAGTCCATGTTATCAATACCTGCTGAATAGGCACGACACAACAGAGATTAACCAAACAGATGTCCCAATGTTAGACTTGTTGGCACTGTCCTGCAGCAGCTCCGGTTTCACAGCGGACCAACTGACTGACATTGCATCCCTAGACCCATGCCGCTAGAGTGGCTAAAACAGTGGTCCAATTTACTGTGTCCCTCTTGGGTTTATTCTGTTTGTCCCAGAGTGCATTTCTTTGGATTTGCTGTATCCATGGTTATGTAAGCAGTGCCCCTGGGAGTAATGGTTACCCTGTACAACCCCATTCAGAGCGTGGACATATCTCACTATTTTAACAGCCATGGCATGAGATCCTGTCAACCCATTACATTCCAAATGCCTAAAAAAGGATGAATGGCAGGTCATCCTTTGGCCTTGGCCTACCAGACATGTTAGAGAAGAGCCAAGGGAAAACTTTCAATCAAGAGGCCAAGTCCATAACTCTTCACCAGTGACAGAAAACAAGGTCCACTGGAAGGTCACTGGTCCGTTACAGGGCTTCTGTGTTCACTACTACATACTGCAATCTGTGACAAAGGAATGAAATCACAGAAACCCCCAGATGATATGTTGTTGATGCATGATTTAAAGCTGCTGTAATCAATATTTTTATTGGATTGAATGACTGCTTGCATGTGAAGAGTGGGGTCACTCTTTGTGATGAACCCATACAGAATTACCACCCAACTCTGCAGTTTCCCTCATCTATACAGACCGTTTCAGCATCTTTCTCGTTTTGGCTTTACCGACCTCTTACGACTCGCTTACTGTTTTGGTTCACTCTCATTGCTCTCATCAGTGTCTTTTCAGATTCAGCAATGAGCTTTTTTTTCAGTGAAAAAGCTCTGAAAGATCACTGGACATTGCCTACACAGACAGACAAAGTCTGACGACTAGTTGGAGCATTTACAACTAAAAAGCCAGATATTTCCCTCAGGAGTTGGTGACCATTGCATTTTTGACTTATACTCCTCAGGTAGACACAAGCATGACTCCAAATGAATGCCAATGTTGCTCTGTGTTTGCCCAATATATGAATAGGCAACTTTATTTGCATTAATCAATAGGCAACTATTTGCTTACAAGTTTGCCTCATTGGGTGGTATGCCAATGTTGTGTACAGCTTGCTTTTTGTCTGCAAAAATATGGGTATATATACATATATATTATTTATTTAACAATTATTTTATTTGAATATTATTTGAAAATGTATAGTTTCACTTTTTTCATTTCTTTTGCATGTATGATGGCAAAAAAATATAAAAACTAAATAAATCCCAAACAATATTTGGTAACATGAGGCCTGCATGTGATAATTTTATTAAAAATATTTCTTGACCTGCCAAGCTTTAATGTGAATCTTTATTTATTGCAGATTTAAGTATCTCAGGTCGCTAAGGTCAAATCTGACATCTTGGGTTGTAATCTCACAGGCACCAGTGATCTACTGTTATGAACCCACGATGAAAGAAGGTCTTTGATGCATTTGTGTTTTGCAGGACCACAACCCAGCCTGTGCAGAACAGGAAACAAATCTGTTTTTTTTGGATAGACCCAAACCCAAAGGCTCTTGGGAGAGTCCGTATTGCGTCTGCATGTTCGACTTTCGGAAAAGCTCCTGCAAAGATGCAAAGTGTGCCGAAAAGGTGACTGCCGTAACACGCATCCTGTTGTTGCATTTCCGCTCATAGACTGAAGTCCTTATCTTTGCACTCTGTCAATACCAGGTTTGAATGGTGCGGCCAAATAAGGTCATTCTCAGAATTAAGGTCCGTTATTATGCAAAGATAAAAAGGTGTCAAAAATAACAACAGTGAGAGGCCATGGTAGTCAGTTTGTCAATCAGGCTAAAGACCTATTACAATGTTGCTTTAGCTACTGTAACATTAAAGAGGTAGTTTGACATTTTGGGAAACATTCTTATTTTATGTCTTGCCAAGAGTTGGATAAGAGGATCGACACCAGTCTCATGTCTGTACGGTAAATATAAAGCTACAGCCAGTAGCTGGTGAGTTTAGCTTAGCATAGCACAAATACTGGAAACAGGGGGAAACAGCTAGCCTTGCTCTTTCCAATGGTAACAAAATCCACAGACCAGCACTATAAAGTACACTAGTTAACACTAGTTAATATCTTGTTTGTTTAATCTGTAGAGAAAAATAAGTGTTGACAGGACAAGATGTGGTTTTGCGGGGGCGTATGTGGACTATTTCTAGAAGTCACTGCTCCCCGCCAAGAAATAGTCCCGCTCATAAAACTACATGCTTATGCTAAGCTAAACTAGCCGGCTGCTGGCTGTAGCTTCATATTAACCGTGCAGATGTGACTTTCTGCAAAACGTCAAACTCTATCATTAAAATTAATAACTGCTCCATACTCAGCACATTGTGATTGTTTTTTTTATAGACTTGCCTGCCAGCATTATTTCACTAGTAGTTTGTATTACATGATTCATCCAACGCTTTGTGGTTTGAATACCTCCACCACCCACATCGACGCCCTGCCTACTGACACATACCAGAGGATGAATTCAAAGCATACAGTGTGTTCTCCGGGGATCACTACATGAGTATTTGACTTGAAATTGGGTCCTCCTCTTACTTTATACATTTAAGATTTATAATTTAAAGAATTACCAGTCACCTGTTACACTATTAGCCAATGTGTCATCAATTTCCCCAAAGGGAGAGTTCTTAGTGTCACTTCCCTCTAATTTGACTCACTGCCGATCAGTTTTACAAAGAAAAGAGTGGGTGTAACTCACTGTTTTTTCTTTCTTTTTTACAGCAGATACAGAGGATTCATTGAAAAGTGACTGAAAAAAAACGGTGAGGTTTCACATCACTGCAAGCTTGTCCTGAGAGCGTAGAGAGCAACACAAAGGCTGGTGATGGACACTGACTCGTGAGAATAACGAAGCAGGAGAGCCTACGTGCACGAGGGCACGGACTGAGTCCCGTGCTCTCATTCAGAGCAGGAGAATTTGAGCTGCCAGTTGACTTGAGCTGAAAATTAGGCCAGAGTTTCAGTAGAGGTGCTGTTAGGTGCATGTTAGGTCAACACACATACAGTACACCAGCCTGCAGTGTACTGTACTGTATGTACGGGGAGCTTCTGTTACGAAATCAACAACATAAATCCAAAACATCAGATAGAGGAGGCCTTTACATTTAATGTATGGCTATAATATTTTTACAACAATAACAATGGATAAAATGACAATGAGCCATGTGAAAGTGTAGTGACATGCTTTGACTTTATTGCTCTTTATAGCATCTTTCAGCTCATTGTTTGGTTTTAAAACCCACAACTTTACTGTTTTGATTCAGTCTTACAGCTCTCCTAGCGTTGTTTCCAGCTGTAGCAGGCAGCTGTTTTTCAGCGAAAAAGCCCTATTAACCCTCTGTACGCCACCTGGCCAGCACCAAATGGCACAAAAAGTTAGCGACATGCTTGTGAACAGAGTGGAGCATTTATTTAGTAGCTACAGAGCCAGACATTTCCCTCAAGAGTTAGTGTGGAGACTTAAAACCTTAAAGAGAGTTTATATTAGACTTACATTCATCAGGTGGACAGAAACATGCCTCCAAATAAATGTTCCTCAGAAACTGCTGGATGTGTAAACAGGCAACTTTTGTCAGCTTGTTTCTGTTGCCCGAAGGGACAAAAAAATCAGATAATGCAGGCAAAGACTTCTAAATGAAAAAACAACAAATAGCAAAATATGACATTGTCATTTTTTATTCGCTTTCTTGCTGACAGACGAGAAGATCGATAAGATTGATACAACCAGTGGTGGAATGTAACTAAGTACATTAACTCAAGTACTAGACTTAAGTACTATTTTGAAGTACTTGTACTTTACTTGAGTATTTCCATTTTCTGCTATACTTTATACTTCTACTCCACTACATTACAGAGGCAAATATTGCACTTTTTACATTTATTTGATCTATTTAGTTACTAATTACTTTGCAGATTCATATTAATAATGTAATAATCAACAAATTAATTATGATGTAATGTTAAAATACAAGTTTATTGATCCTGGGCGGAACTTCAGAAACTTCCAAGCAGTATATAAAGTAATTATAATTAGCTCCACCTTTACCAGCCGCAACATCAAAGTGATGAACATATGAATGCAACAATAACTATATTCCAGTAATATATATTATTCTGAAATGGGCCATCCTACATGATGAGTGCTTTTTAATTTTGGTACTGGATTTTGAAATTTTGAATGCAGGACTTTTACTTGTAACAGAGTATTTCTACACTGTTGTATTGCTACTTTCACTTAAATGAAAGTTCTGAGTACTTCTTCCACCTCTGTATACAACTCTATTGTTTGTACACTAAATATACATTTAAAACCAGCAGGCATTTAGCTTAGCTTAGCATAAAGACTTGTAGCAGGTCCACAAGTAAACCTCCTTCCAACTAAAGTGATATAAATTGTTAATTAGTCAACTGCAGAGGTACTGCTAGGTGGATTTTATTACCCTGTGACAGAGCCAGGCTAGCTGTGCCCATTCTTTATGCTAAGCTAAACTATTTCCAACTATTAATAACTTCATATTTGCCGTACAGACATGAGAGTTGTATCAAGGGAATATGCATATTTCCTAAAATGTCTATATATAACTGTTGCTGCTTTAAACCATTCACTGCTTGTCTCTTTAGATTGTTCTTGGCTGCAGGCCTGGAAGCGCGTGGATCAAAGAGGATTCCTCTGTGAACAGGGAAATCAACTTTCCATGTGTTGCATAGTGTAGAAATGTTTCCAATAGTGTACAATTTCATGCAAAGGCTTTGTCCAAACAGGACAGAAGTCGGACTTCTTTTGGCCGGCATCCTGAGCGTTTGATTTAGTGCACAATACTATCAATCAGAACATTTGCACGAGTCTTTGTTCCAGAAAAAATGTCTGTTATTGTTTTTGTTGGACTCTCAAAGGAATTGTACGTTAAAATCAAACATAAACAAACTCACCTCGCTGCTGTCGTATGAACGCAGGCGTTTTTCTTCCTCTATCATCATGATTATTTTCATTTCAATATGCGTCAACCAGACCTGTAACAAAAGGCATGCGCATCATCTGTAAAGTGATGATGTCACCTCGTCTCTGCTCGTGTCCTGGGCGGGAAGAGGATGCATTGTTTAGTTTCAGCATCTCATCATTTTAGCTTTAGCACGTGAATTTGGTGTGCATGTTTAATAAAGTCCATATATTCACATTTTGGCACCTTAAAAGGAATGGAAAAAAGGTTTGTTTACCATTACTGCAAATGATTAATACAGAGGAAATGGTAAGAGAGAACGGTGAAGAGATTCCTGACACTTGTTTAAGAATAAACCAAAACGTATCGCTGTGTTGTTTGTTCAATTCTTCATTTAAGGCATTTTGTTGAAAAACCAATGCAGTTTGTTCGTGGCTCACATTCAACCTTTTTCTCGGCGTTTCCCTGTTATTGTTTTCCCAAGGTTTCAAAGGCAGAAGATAAAATAAAAATGTTGACGAATTCTGCCCGTTACCCTCCCTCTTCTCAGAACTTTCATGCACCGTGTAAACACATGCATTTCCCATAATTATTTTCTTAATTTTTTTACATCCCCTCAGAACGGACACCTCCCCTTAATACCAAACAAAAGGTAGCGCGTAGTTTTCATTTGTTTTTTCAAGCCCTTTGGTAACAAACATCCCAGATCACAGCAGAGGGGTTGAATAGAGGGCAGACGTTTCATACAGTATCACCACCGACATGGAGGAAGATCATTAGATCACATGTGGATGTTTTCAATAACTCATTGTTAGAAGGCTGAGAACTGAAGGCAAGCAGACAGATGGTGCATTCAAGGGTTATAAGAGTACAGCAAACACAACCTTATCAATCCATTATATTTCAAATATATCTTTGAAATTAAAGTGTAATGATCAAAAGATCTTAAAATAGCTTACTAGACATAAACCCATTGGGTTACACCTGGAACTGGGTATAAATTATTGAGTTCAACATAAAATAACATTGGAGAGAACAGACGTTCCTATCATCATTTATATAACTTGGGAGACACTTGTGTTTTTTTTGTATATACACTGAAATGAAAAACTGAAAGTAAATTAGGGTTGAGCAATATGATGATATATACCATGATATACCTTAAGTCGTAGGTATTTAATTCATTGGTTTAGAGCTGCAATGATTAATCGATTAATTGATTGGTCAGGTGACAGAAACTAAACTATTTTGATTCATCCTTTTAGTCATTTTTCATGCAAGAATAACAAACCAATTCCCTGGTTCCAGCTTCTCAAATGTGTGGATTTGATGTTTTTTTTGGTCATATATGATAGTGAACTGAATAAATCTGGGTTTTGGACATTTGGTCAAACCAACATCATAAATAAGAGTGTTATATACAAGTTATGTATTATACAAACAGTGCAGAAATAAATATTATAGCCTTCATGGAGTAGATGGTTATGTACATGCAGTAGGCTATGCATAACAGATGCCATTCTGCATAGTAGCTAGCTTTTGTAGCTTTTGATAAGTAGATTTAGCTGATAATACTGTACTTATACTTAGGTTGAGGTTTGAATGAAGGACTTTTACTTCTAACAGGGTATAGTTATATTGCTGTTTTACTGAAAAAAAGATCTGAATACTTTTTGTTAAGGATCTGGGATTTTATGTTTGTAAACAAAACAAAGAACAATTCAATCAATACAAAGATCAACAATACATATAAAAGAAATAAAGAGGATAAATAAAATTAAAAAAATATGAACAAAATTAAAATAAAGAAATAAAATAAAATAAAAT
>CAKAKQ010034433.1:0-10846 GCA_916700675.1 Helicolenus avius
GTGCTATACCTTGACTCGCTCTCGGACAGGTTCCAGCTGATGTAAAGCACCGGGCGGTCTACTCCACGTTCCTGCTGGGAACAGGGAGGTCTACTCTCGGAGGTCCATTACACTATACTGCACTTAAAGGGAGAGTTGATTAGACAATGAGCTCCAGCTCTGTCGGTCAACTCACCTTTTACTCACTGTACTTTTATTAAGTATATCTTAATCAAAAGATTAAGCACATTAAGTATAAGCCAAATATACTTGTCTGTTTAGCCAAATATTACTTTAAGCACATATTTTGAATGGAAAATAGCAGAAAAGTTATTCAATATCTGGTTGTGAAAAAAAGAAGAAGGATGAAAACAATGACTCAACCCTTCTGTGTAAGCATTGGATATCTGTAATAAGAATAGTTTCAGTGTTCAAACTGTTATCAAAGCAGTAAACTTGAATCATAGCAAAGTTACTGGTCATCTGGAGACTGTTTGAGATTCAGCACTGAGCAGTTGTTGTTTCAGAGCAGCGGTGGAGATGGTGCCGTGGATCGATCTATCCGTCTGTCTGGGTTTGTGTAAAACCAGGGAAGCGAGTCGTGTTTTCCTGCTTCCTCAACATTCCCATCCCGGAAGTTTTTGATTGATCCCGAGTGCTGTCGGATCGGAAGCTCAGCGTGCAGATGGGAATGAGAGGCACCTCGTCACGGCCTGTCAATCACAACCACCACCCACACACACACACACACACACACACACACATGCACACACAGACTCTGAGCAGCTTACACACTTCATAGACTTGCCTTTTCCCTACAGGAGAATAACCACAAGAATATTTAGTTCCCCCACATTACCAACCGCCCACAGACACACTTTTTGCACACACACTCACACATACTGAGGAAAGCTCAGTCATCTGGCTTCCCCCCCCCACCACCCTCCTTGTCTCTCTCTTCTCTCATGTGGTAAATCTTTGAGGTTTTTGACAGGAACACAAGTTGATTTTTTTCTTTTTTGTTTTTAATAAATTCTAGTTTCATCAATATCCTCTTGATCGTACTTTGAAAACATGATGCCACGCTGATGTAAGATGTCCCCAGCTAACCAAACAACGATGGAAAAGCCATGACCGCGTCTGAAACTAATACAAATAAAAAAGAAAGAATACACAGGCATCTTCAATTCAGTCCACTTGGGCAGTGGATGGAGCTCAAACTATTATAATATATTATATTATAATGTAATGCACAGCAGACTATAGGACAGGTAGTTTTTTTCTTGGGATATTATGACTTTATTGTCATAATATTACAAACTTTTCTCAAACTATTACAACTTTATTCTCAATTTCTCAGAGAACACAGATATGTGGGACATGTTTTGAATGTGAAGAAAGTTTTGAACATGAGCAGAAATTTGGCTGAAACACATATGAACTATTAAAATCCAGGGGTTTATAAATGAATTGAAATTAATTAATATATTACTGAGTTGAATAAGTGCCACATGCACATTTAATGAGGCTACTTCCCCAATTAAAAGACACAAAAGAGGACGGAAGGGCCCTTAAAAGTCTGATCCTCGAATTGCCACTGAGTTCCAGTATGACATAAATATATATTCATATAAACACTGTACCATATTTATCCTGGTTTTAACAGAGATGTTTAAGCTTCTTTTGATCTGCCAGTCAACAAATCATTGCTTCATTGGTATTCACCATCATCGACACTGAAAGATACAGAGTTCACAGTTGAGTCTCAGAAACTCAGCAGTATTAAAGAGGACATTGAAACCTGCATGTTCTGGCTCTTGTAGTTCCCAGAAAAACCACCTTGCATAAAAACTGATTTTAAAAAGTTGTTAAATCTACAGATATGACTGATTTATTTTCCTAATTTCCACCTAGCTATCTAGTTAGCGAGGCACCATGTTGGAGTGACGCCATTGTATATGTAACGAGGTTGGTTCTCCTCCAGCAGTGGACGGTCAGACGGTCAACACTTTGGGTTAAAAAAGTAAGATAATTGTCCCAAAAGTAAATGATTGTGCTTTACGTTGGTTCGTGATGGCTATGACATTCTTTTAATTTGCCACCAGACATTGTGAGAAGCCTTTTTGGCAGTTAATATGGAAAACAATTGCAGCGTCAGTAAACAGTGTTAATCCCACCGTTATAATAACCTGATACAAGACGCAACGACAGAAATGTTCAAAAGAAGAAATCAGAGGATGTGGGATCACCGCCACTGATAGAAGACCACCAAGATCCCATCAGGATCTGTTCTAAATACTCATTCACACATCGATGGCGCAGCCTTTGGGAGCAATTTGGGGTTCAGTATCTTGCTCAAGGACACTTTGACATGTGGGCTGGAGGAGCTGGGGATCGAACCACCAATCTTCTGATCGGTGGAGGACGGACGGCTCTACCTCTGAACCACAGCTGCTTGCTGAGGAGCAATCAGTCCACAGATTTCAGACAAACCCAGTGAGATTCCTGTCTGGCCTCAGTGTGATCACGGTGATAATACTGACTTCACACTGACAGAAGAGGGAGGAAACAGCCAGACGGTACTGTACAGCCTCTCTTCTCAGTGTCCTCTTCTGTTTTTCACTGCTCACTTTTTATTTTCTTCTCATCTTCCTCCCTCTTCTGCACTCCCTGACTCTCTCATTTCATTTTCCTCCTCTCAAAATGTTTTTATCTCCTGAATATAGCTGGTGATTGGCTGATTTGCCCTTTGAATGGATTAATAATATCATTAAGCATCCCATCTTACATTTACATTTTGCACTGCTAACTGACAGTCCACTCAGTCTCTCCGTCCCACTATAACCAGTCCACTCAGTCTCTCCGTCCCACTATAACCAGTCCACTCAGTCTCTCTGTCCCACTATAATCAGTCCACTCAGCATCTCTTTCCCATTATAACCAGTCCACTCAGCGTCTCTGTCCCACTATAACCAGTCAACTCAGCGTCTCTGTCCCACTATAACCATTCCACTCAGCGTCTCTGTCCCACTATAACCAGTCCACTCAGCCTCTCCGTCCCACTATAACCAGTCCACTCAGTCTCTCTGTCCCACTATAATCAGTCCACTCAGCATCTCTTTCCCACTATAACCAGTCCACTCAGCCTCTTTGTCCCACTATAACCAGTCAACTCAGCCTCTCTGTCCCACTATAACCAGTCCACTCAGCCTCTTTGTCCCACTATAACCAGTCCACTCAGCCTCTATAACCATCAAATTCATTTTCATATCAGCCTGAATGCACGCAATTCATTTTATATAAAAGACAAAAAGGTACATAGTGAAATCTGTGTTTTGTGATCTGTAACCCTGGTAACCACAGTAAACAAATAAGGAAGAGGGAGAGAATTATTTCGTCCAATACGTTGGAGGAGGCTTGGCTTCCCCAAAATCGATTCCCTTCACTCAAAGATGAAAAATGGTCTCCCTACCTGTGAATTTAAACTACATGCTGTCGTCCTCATTGCCCTTTGTTCGCTTGCTGTGTTCGATTGCAACGGCGTTGCATAAGGCCAAGTTTCTTCGGGTTTGAATTATTGCAACCTGGGCTGGTTGATAGATCGTCACCAGACGCTGTGAGGTCTAAAGAGGAACACGTCCACACAATCCATGCTCCTGCAAGAGAGGGCGTTCTTAGATGGTACATTGACAGTTTAGTTGTTGTTAATTTGTAAGTAACAAAGTAGTAAGTGGTGAGAGAGTGCCATTGAGGTGGATTAATGCTGGAGAACGGCAGTCATGGCTATTGAATTAAGTGACGTAACATTTCCCGGCATCTTCCAACGGGTATGACTGAATAAGAAAGTGAGTGATTAATAGTTTGCATTTGTAATGCCTGATGTAACATATGTTTGTATTATTTGTTTTGTTGTTTGGTTAAATGTTGCGTTTTGTTATTTCGTGCAAAACTATGTAGGTGTGAAAAATATTAAAGGTCCCATATTATAAAAAAGTGAGATTTTCATGTTTTTTTATTATAAAGCAGGCTTAAGTCCTATATAAATACTGTGAAAGTATCAAAACGCTCAATCCACAGGGAAATACACACAGCCCGTATTCAGATACTCTGCATTTAATACAAGCTGTCAGGATTTCTGTCCATTTGTGATGTCACAAATATACAATATTTAGACCCTTTACGCAGATTTAAATGTAAACATTCGAAATGTGTCCCAGTTTATTCCTGGTTGCAGTGTATGGGAATGACGTCAGCTGACAGGAAGTACACATGGACCCAAGCTGTTGCCTAGCAATGCAATTCTGTTGCAATTCCGTCGAAATATGCTAAAACGTAGCGTTTCAGACAGTGGGTGATATTCAGGCCGACAGTATGAGGAAAATAAAGGTTTTTTGAACATGCACAATGTGTGAGTCCCTGTGTGTGGCCTGCTTCCTATTCAAAGTGACATTTTAAGCTGTTTAGCTGTCACTCAGCAGCGCAGCGGCACATTGTTGATGACCACCCCCCCATGGGGGTTTTGGTACGACCCACTGGAGCTTTGCCTGTTAATAAGGGTCCTGCCATGTCCAGTGGGTAGGGGGGGTTGACAGGATAAGTGGCTATCCTAGCGGGAGTGACACAGCTGAATAAGTTCAGAGTCTCTGATGTGATGTCTAATAAGATTTTAAAGAAGTGAAAAAAGAAGCAGTCTGGAAGCAGAAAGGCAGTTAACTGAGAGTCATTTGAAGCTCTTTTTGAAGTTTTCTGCAGTGACAGAGAATCAATCACGCTTCTGAACTTCCTCAGCCTGCAGAGTAGAGCTAACAAGTTTAGTCTGTTATCTGGGGAGCTGGCAATGACACATGAAAACATACCAACACTACTGTTGTCTGCTGTGCAGAGACCCGGCAGAACTGAGGCCATTCGGGGTCTCAGCTTAAGGTCCACTATTATATTCAAGTATCAATCCTCAGGACAAAAAATCTAGCTGGATTGAAGTGCATTTTATTGTCAGATTTCCCTCAAATTTGTCTGGCATGTTTTATCAGATGCATAATAGGAAAAAAATATGTATATATCAATATGCAATCCATGAAGCCAATCCATGTATTATTGGCATTTTCATACCCAACCATATTGGGGGACCTATTGTTCATGTCCTACAATTTGGGCATGGACATACAGTATATCATTTCCGGCTTACATCATTGTTTGGAATAGGGAATAAAGTTGCAACTTCAAACAATTGGAAATGTTGTTTAACAGCATTCTGAGTTTTAAGGCAAAACTGAAATATAAAGACAGACATGAACACAAACCCGAACCGGTTGTGAACTGAAACAAAACCATTCCAATAACGAACCCCTCCAAACACTCTGAATCATTTTTTACAGTCAGTTTGACACCCATAATGGAGCTCAGTGTATTGCTCAAGGACACGTCAACATGTGGACATGAGGAGCAGGAGATCAAACTGCCAACCTTGTGATTAAAGGATGACCCGCTCTACAGCCGCCCCATATGTGGGACAAGAGGCTGAGTGGACTGGATATAGTGGGACAGAGAGACTGAGTGGACTGGATATAGTGGGACAGAGAGACTGAGTGGACTGGATATAGTGGGACAGAGAGGCTGAGTGCACTGGTTATAGTGGGACAGAGAGACTGAGTGGATTGGTTATAGTGGGACAGAGAGACTGAGTGGATTGGTTATAGTGGGACAGAGAGACTGAGTGGATTGGTTGTAGGGGACAGAGACGCTGAGTGGACTGGAGGTGCAACATTTGATGCAACAATCAAAAGCCACAACTTCCTGTCAGCAAAACGATATTGGATCATCTAATTGTGACTGAATACTCGGGTCAGATTTATTTGTATAGAACACTCTGCAGACTAGAACCTAGGCTACTGCCTCTTAAATTTCAATGTTCTTTGATTGTCTGATTTAAGCTTGTGAGAAGATCTGGTACGGAAGAAAAAGTCACGTAGAAGTGCCGCTGCATACCGCTGCGTACCGGCCCAATCTAAGCACTGGTTATGAAAGTATATAAGGCGGTTTGCTGATTCCCCACCGACTGCTACATCTCCACGGATGGAGTTGATAACAGTGAACCGGAGTCTGAGTTTGACGCTGCAGAGGGGTCGAAGTCAGTCCAGTGTGTTTCACTTGTTGCTAATGGGATCTTTGTAGCTTCATTGATCAGGCATAATTAGGTCTGTAAACCATTAACACACTACGCAGAAGATGCAACCCTCTCGTCAGGTCAGGATGTTTTTTTTTTTTTTTTTTCCCCACAGATGTACATTCGTGCAACAGAAAAGTAGACAAACTCAGAAATGAGTGAGCAGGTATACTGTGTGCGGCAGGCAAAATTAAATGTAAGCTTGCACGTGTGAACATGCGTGTAATGTATTTGGGGGGATTTGTTTCCGTGGAGCCTGCCAAGTCAAGCAATCAACTTTCTTTCCTATTGAGATGGAAAACAAATAGCTCACTCTATCAATGCCACATATATCCATCTCCTTCAGTCTGTAATACACACACACACACCCACACACGCACGCACACACACACACACACACACACACACACACACACACACACACACACACACAGAAATGCTGCCAAGTTGTTGAACACGGCAATAGGAAGCCAGATGTTTAGACAATGAGCAGCGCCCCTCAGAGGCAGGATGGAGAAAAATAGACTGGAGCTTTTCTTACACTGAGGAAACAAATTTGGCTCCCTAAAGTACAAGCACAGATACGAGCCCAGCAATTACTAGGACAATGCTGTACACACATACATACACACACACACATACACAAGTTCGTATGACTTCACCTTTGAGGGCATGTGCACACGGTCTAAGTAGGAAGCTTAGGAACAATGAATGGCATGAAAAGAGAATCAATTAAGACCCAGATGTTTTGACAAAGAGAAAGAAAGCCACAGGGGGGGTTTACATTGTTAAACAAATGGCAATTACACAACACAATACATTACAATGCAATATAAGTGCTGTCATTTCATAATAATAGAGCAGGAGAAGCTGGCTCATTCATACCAGCTACATACAGCCGAGTGCTCTGACAAACTACAGTTGGTAACTAGCTGATATTCCACCATGTTGAGTGTGCTGTGTTTAGATCCATGAAAAGTATTCACATGCCAAATACATGATAACTCCACTTCTCAACAAGAGCCCTGTTTTACTAGTTTTTGTCATGTCATTTGTTATGAAGTTCACAATTTCATCACATACTTTCATTGTAGTGCTGGGAGTGCTGTTATTAAATAACACTCTGGACCAAATCTACCAAAGCGTTATGCATTCAGAGAAAAAAAAAATATTTGCCCTGTTTTTCTGAATGAACGAAATACCTCAAAATCCAAAGAAGCTCTCATTTACTTGAGAGCTCGATTTCATGGACGCAATCATGTCCCGCCTGCTTAGTTTGATCCAGCACTGAGAAACCTAAGAAGAATGACGTAAGTGCAACTTGTCTCTTGAGTCACCACGTAGCCAGCCTGGATGCGTTTCAGATACATCATCTTGTATCCGTGAAGCATGCCATATCGGTTCAGCTGATCCTGGAGACACACCTCAATGTCCAGCAGATCAGAAACTGCACTAAACAGGCAGAAACTAAAGTGGAAACAGGTGAAATGGAGCTCTCAAGATATTGTAATTCAAGTGTTCTGAGAGAATTCTGCACCTCCTCACGGCTCTGACTTTGACCAATCACAGGTCATCTCGGTGAGCGCATTCAGCTTTATTCTCACTCTACAAACGTAGTAGTTTTTAAGCCCAATCATGTAGTTTTTTGTCCTAAACCTTAAGTGACACCAAGGGGCAGTATATGTGACAAGTTGGGATGAGAACCTGTTGAATTATCCTGACCTTGGCCTGACCTCAGTATAGCTCTGCAGAGCGTTTGCACATGCTAACCTACTTTCTCTATGTTCTCTGAATGAACTTGGATGAGGGTCAACATTATGAACAGTGTAAACTGGTTGACAAGCAGCAAACAAACCTTTTAGTGTGTGTAGCATTACCAATTCATAGTTGATGCGTCATTCAGTTTCAGATGCACCATCTTTAGTTTACCTGTGTGCCGTAAATTAATCTTTTTCAGTGGATTTACAGTTAAGTGTATTTTATCAAAGAGAATGGAAACCAAAAGAAGTCTTTTTTCTATACAAAAAAACATTAAATATAAATTGGTTTAATTGCCCACTGTAGTATTGTAGTACTGAGAATGGGCGTAATTGACCTTTCGTGGTGGACTTAGTGGTCTTTTAATTTTTCTCTTTGTCATTTAGAGCTTAAACTGTTGAGTGGCATTTAAAGACATTTACAAGATGGCATTTTCTAGATCAGATAATGAAAGACACAACTTTAAAGAAGTCTAAAGTTATAAGGACACAGTGAGGTCAACCTCTCAGCAATATGAAATTCCTGAAGCAGAACATATTGATGGAGATGATGGAGTTTAATCTGTGGGTATATCTGCCCTGATGTATATAATCAAATGTTCCTCAATAACGAGTGGAAACTAGTGGTGCCTGCACAATTTCATCTCATAATGCACAGAAAGAGCACAACCACCCTGTCATAGTGTCACTACACGCACGCCTGCACGCATGTATACACATACATAATGTGACAACACTGCACAGTTTCTGCTCTATATTAGGAACACTCCCACATATAAATGAAGAGCAGAAATAAATCATTATGTGCCAACGTCAATAATTAGCCTATCACTCTGGGTGGGTTTACAACAAGCACTCAATGAACAGCATTGGGACACTGGATGAGGAACACCACATAACGGCAGCTTGAGTGCACACACAAACATGTTGTGTGGAAAAAATGAGATCAAATTAAAAAATTGTTTTTTACTTCTATTGCTTATACCGCACATTGAGAAGTGCGACGCTACATGAGGCCTATCGGCAAAAATAAAACAGGCACAGAGCTTGATGCAGTTAATTTGCTCATGCATGTGGTGGATATTGAAAACTTGAACAAATCTGTTTTTTTTTTACACTCTGCAGTATACAGCCAGATACAGTGTGGACATCAGGGTCACATATAGGCCTTAGTAGACTCTTAAAGGCTATGGCCTTATAATTCTGATGACGTTGGAGGTAAAAATTAAACATCAATCCTCGACATGGGGAAAGCCCTCATAAAACCTGGAAATAAACCTTTTTTGTTTTTATCTTCAATTTTGAAAGCATTATAAGAAAACTAAAACTAGACACCAGGGGCCACATTACAATTTATCTCAGAACAGGACGACATTTAGGATTTTTGTTTTTTACAGAAACATGCCTCTGCAAGACTCTGCGCCCGACCGACCTAGCAGTGAGCAAAGAGCAAATTTCTTATCGTGTGAAGACAGCTCTAGCATGCTTCTACCTGTACAGTCGCTACAGCCAAAATATACCCGGAAAGTATAAAAATAAAGTGCTGAGTTTAACTTTTCCCCACAGTTTTTCCCCATATTGGCACAGAAACTGAAGAAATAAGTATGAATATGTAAAAACTCATCAATAATTGATGGTGTTGGACTTAGAAGAGGAGTGTGTGTTATTGTAGTGGGTATTCTGTAGGTGAGGTTGACATGTACAGTAGGTTCACATATTAAAACAAAAGCTGTAACCTTTCTTCTCTCCATTCATTTTATCTCTTTTTTTGTCTTTGTTTGACCAGTGTGACCAGTGTGATGCACACACACACACACACACACACACACACACACACACACACAGACACACACCGACACGACACACACGCACACACACACACAAATATGTCAACACACAAAACACAGCACATGGTCCTGGCATGGACACATCGGTGTCCCTCGAGACTCCTTGTCCAAAACAACTCAACCATCGAGGAGACAAATTGGACGGCGTGTGTGTGTGTGTTTGTGTGTGTGTACGTGTGTGTGTTTGTGAGTTCTGTGACTATTTTACAGTTCACGTATCCATGTGGTGTTGTGTGGTTGAGGGTAAGTGTGTTCATGTGTTTGTGTGTGTGTGTGTGTATGTGTGTGAGATAGGTGAATGTGTGTGAATAATAACAATGTGTTTTTCTCCTGAGGGGCTCCACCGAGCCTGAAGAAATAAAATATTAATGATCAATCACTGCTTTGGGACCACAGACACACATACAGGCACACACACACACAGACACACAGACAGACAGACAGACATACACACACAGACTTGGTATTGTTACAGTATATTTGCGAGGAGTCCCCTGACGATATTCACTCCTAACCAGCCGTAAGCTCATGCTGGTAGCCTGGATGTTGGAGAAGCAGCATGGTGAGTGGAAGGTTGTCGGTCCAAACCCAAATGTTGTGCTGTCCTTGAGCAAGCGCAATGAGAGTGATTCACAGGTTGCCAAACGCAGACTGGCCAATCGGGAAGTTTGGGATCTTTCCCCGGTGGGCCCGTCAGATATTCAATAGGTCATCTTAGCAGCATCTACACAGCCAGTGCAATCTGTAATACCAGGCAGCGGCGCTCATTACCAAAACATCATGGATCGAAAGAAGAAACCTGCGGCCAGCGGTGCAGAGAAGGTGTCCCAAAAATATAAAAAGGCCTTGTGTGCTATAATGGATTTGTTCAAGTGGTCTACAAGTGATGACGAGGATAAAAACCATTGTGAATATAGTGTGCTTTGTAGTGTGAATATAATATGCTTTGTATGATATTGTGTAAATAAAGTGTTCTTTACGCAAGTTTAGTTTGCTGTAATATAGTGTGCTTCAAGTGAATATGTAGTGTGGATCAACACGTTCTCATCCCAGCACGTCTCATACCGCCGCTTTGTCACAGCCCTTGGCGTTGGCGTCAC
>CAKAKQ010034435.1:0-16024 GCA_916700675.1 Helicolenus avius
CCTGATGTGCTAAAGTGCGACATTGCAAACATCGCTATCACAGTCGCGGTGATGACAGCCAAGCAACAACAACAACAGCGATGTCTTCCAAACAAACACACACAGACTTCGAGAGACTGTAACTCCAGCCTCTTGGCTCCACCACGTCCTTCCTCCCTCCATCTGTCTGTCACCACAGACACGCACGCCATTCCAGGCAGCAGTCGCCTGGCAACATGGCTCAGCCTCTGAACATATTTCCCAGTCCGGGTAAGATATACACTTTCAGCTACAGTGTTATTTCATTAGAACAGAGCGTGTGGGTTTGTGTTTCTGCATCTCTGTCTCCAGCCACCTGCTTTTATTGGAGCCTGCCCCCGGAGTGTTTGCTGGGGGAATATTAAAAAGACGACTGCCGTTGAGCGGGATATTATAACATAATTAGCAGGGGTTCCGGGCTGGCACACCGCACGAAAACAGATGGCCTGCTAATTCTATTAGCAGGGCAAAAATGGCCGCATAGCTTTTAATGCTGGTGGAGCGCTGTGACCTTCAAGCCCCTGGAAGTGGCCTGGTGCACACACCCCCAAACTATTACAAGATACTCTCACTGACCCCGGACACTTGCTATTAGACTTTTTATGAATTGGCAAGACCTGTATGGGAAACTGTATGAGTACACAGGTACCGTATTATTCAGTTTTAATGCTTTTTGTCTCAAGGGTGGTTCAGATAAGAACAACACTTTTAGTTATGTTTCACAATAAGTGTAGTTAAGCTATTTATTGAATACATTTGAGCACTTAAGAGTTCCTATGGTAGATAAATGGTGGAACTTTCTATGACGACCATGTCTATAATGCATTATAAACACAGTTATAATGCGTTATAAGCTGCTTATAGCACTGTATAATTATAGTTTAAAGCACTCAAAATATTCATAATGCTTTATAACAATAATCACAACACATTATAAAGCATTTTATAATGACTTATAAGGTCAGGTATCATAATAATTCATAGCTGCTGGTCACTCACTGACATTTTATTGACATTTTTAGTTGTAATACATTGTAATCTTTTCATAATGCATTTTAAACACTGTTGTAATGCATTATAATGTGATTATAAGTTACTCTAAGTGGTCATTGTTTGCTTTCAGTAAAGTAAAAAAATATTTTGCAATGTTTTGAGTGTCTTGCATAGATTTAATAATATTTTTCACTTTACTTAAAGCAAACAATGACCACCTTGAGTAAATTCTAATAACAATATATTTCATTATAACAGTGATTATAATGCATTATAGAAAGATTAGAATGTATTACAACCACAGACTGTATATAAGAAGTAGACGTACTCACCGTGACGTTACCCATTGGTTTGTGGACTGCCGTTTTGAAGCCTTGAATTCAGAATTTTGGCTGTCGCCATCTTGTTTTTTTGCAACCAGAAGTGACACGAGAGGGTGGAGCTATGTACAACCAAATTATAATGCATTATAAGAATGTTTATAATTATAAGAATGTTTATAGTGCATTATAGACATGGGTGTCATAGAAAGTGTTACCAAAAGAATCACAATAATGGACCCTGTTGTCTGACAATGGGCCTTTTTCACAGTAGAAATGTTGCCGTGTCAAAGCACAGGTGTTAATAAGCAATAACAATAACGACGGTTCAGTTCTATTTATGTGTCCCAGTGATACAGTGAGCCAGCATGACCAATACCAGGATCCTGAAACTGAATCAGCTAAATGAAATTCAGCCATCATTAATTGGATCATTTACACCTGTGTTTTCCCTACTGCGACATGTCAAAATGTCTTCTGTGTAAAAAAACAGACATTTTTGCTGCTGCAACTCGAATTAGTAGCTAAATTGAGACGTTCCAGGCGACCTTTTTCACAGGAGACATTTTGTCTTCTCACAGCAGGCAAAACACAGGTGTAACCAATGACGTTAATCACGGCTCTCGCAACGCAGCCACAGATAATATTACTAGTTCACACCAGAAAATGGCTGAATGACATGTAATTCACACGGTGTTTAGGAAACAGGCGGTGCAAGAAGTTTGGTGATGTTGTAACTGCTGGCAGGTCGTGCAGTGGCTACTGTTGTTTGTGACTTCGTTCAGGTCAAAATTAATATGAAAAGGAAAGCTTTATTGATGTTGTTTGTCATTCAGCAGAGCAGGGTTACATAAAAAAGAAGTCACGGCTTGCATGATAGCTTCTTCCATTCCACTTTGGTTGGACATTTCAGTGTTATTAATGCTGGTGTGAACAAGCCCTTTTAGTAGACGCAAAGTGTTAACAGGAGTACGTTTTCATTGATTTCTACCGTTGATGGCATCACCAAGTGGGCAACCTCCACGTCTGAAAAGTGAAGCCAATGCTGAAGTGTCTTAAACTTGTACTCTTTCTAACAGCCAGCAGGGGGCGACTCCTCTGGTTGCAAAAAGAAGTCTGTTTGTATAGAAGTCTTTGAGCCTACTTCTCACTTGATTTATTACCTCACTAAACATTGTAAACATGAGTTTATGGTCTCAATCGCTAGTTTCAAGTCTTCTTCAATACAGCTTGATGTTCATTTAGTAATTTATGGTCCCATTTAGAGTCAAATAGACCATAAAGCACGGTATGCTTTAGGGCGTGGCTAACTTGTGATTGACAGGTCGCTACCACAGCGTTGTCCGGTCTGGGAGTTGTCCGTGTTTTAGTCTTAGAACCTTAACCCTTTCACAGTGTGTTTTCAGTCCATGAAAGTTGATATTAACATTTTTAGTCGCCTAAAAATATATTATTATTCAGCGTTCGGTTGTACTTGGCTCCACCCTCTCATGTCACTTCTGGTTGCAAAAAACAGAAGATGGTGACGACCGAAATGCCGAACTCGAGGCTTCAAAACAGCAGTCCACAAACCAATGGGTGACGTCACGGTGACTAAGTCCTCTTCTTATATACAATCGATGGCACCACCTGAACACTAGATGGATGTATTGTACGCGATCAGGCTGTATCATGCCTTAATTACATTCCCCACCATAACTGTGTTAACATTCTTTCAGTTACTCTGGGATACGAGCAGCAGTGTGAATAAGGGACTATCCATGCAGTGTCTGCGTAATGTGTGTTACTGAAAAGGAGAAGATAACTGAGGCTTTTTTGACATGCATGTTGTCTCCAACAATGTAAACGAGCATCAGAATCTTGTGGGAGAAAATCGCTGTTCTTGCGTTCCCCGTGTGGTATCTTTGTAGCTTTGTACTTTAGGTGGTGCACATGCCTATCAAAATTACTTTTCATCATATACTGCATATGTATAAATGGTGGGAAATTTAAATTGTTCATTTATATAAAAGGAAAGATAAGATGTAACCACATGGCTTCATCTATTTAGCATCAAAATGGAGCAGTGGAATTAAACATAACGCCACTGTCAATCCTGGTTCTTAATATATTTTATCATCTCTCGCTTCAATTTTACTTCCTCAGTTTGGCCACAGAGGTACTAAAAACACTGCAGCTCTGAAATGTTATCAGAGCATAAACCGTTACAGATATTACATTTTTGAAATATTAAAAATATCATCTTTTATGTGTTTTTTTATTACAAAACCACATTCAAGACCACGTCCATGTTTATGAGTTTTTATCAGGACTGTCTGTGATTTTGATCAGCGTGGTCGGAGCATTGAATACAGTTTGTATGTATAGAAGCCGTGGAGCTGAACGCCGTCTCGCTGGCCACATCCAAACCTCTGCTCTGCCCCGAATACTGAGCGGAGCCTCAGCCTCCGACTGTCATTCTCACACCCACTCACTTTTCATCTTTACCTCAGCCCTGACACTCCCCTCCCAGGTTTCAATATGCCGTCCTTCATCCTTCATTTCTCAGAAGATTCCATTTACCTTCTCTATATATTTCACTGACACATTTTCCAGCCATTTCTCGCTCTTTCTTTCAGCGCCCTCCTTCCCCTCCATCCCTTTGCTGTCCCTCTCCCTCTAAAGCAATCATCCTTCTTCCTTTCTCTCTTTATTTACATGACACAGAGGTTCTCTTAGAGGCAGGTGTGGACGGCAAAAGGCAGGCTTTTACAAAACGGTTCAGGTTTTAATATCTTCTCCTTGCTTTTCATCACAACCCAAGAGCTTCATAGCAGAACTAACAGTCCTCTCGTAATCGCATTGTCCTTCTGTAAATATCACGGGCCCAGTCTCATCTTTATTTTATTACCACCTCTATCACTAAAGACCTACAGTGTGGACCAATATCGTTTAGGCTCAAGGGCCGGCCAACGCCTGTCTCATATCCTCCACCCCTGCCCTGCACAAAATACTGCATGTGAAACACAAAGGACTTCTTCAGTATGGCACGAAAGGTTTACATCGAGTCTCATATTTGTCAGAACAATACTCAGAATAAAGCTATCTCTCACGTAATATAACAAAAACAACTATTTAGATTGAAGGGTTTGGTACAAACCTTTGACAAGAACTGTAGTATTGGCATTAAGAAGTTCAGAGGAAAATATAGAACAGGTTTAAGACAGAGTTGGTCCAGTGTGCAAATATACGACTTTTTGTTGCGTTTGTTCATTTGGGAATTGGCTCGTGCCTCCATCCATCCCTTTTTATATGCATAGTGGAATAATCCCTCAAAACTATTACAGAAGAGACTTCTGCTCCAACTTCTGCTCAATTTCAAAGAACTGCAGAAACACAAACACTGGGCGGACGTTTTCATCTTCCTATGGTAGAAGACACAATTATTTGCATGAACTGACTGCATGGACTGAGTGGCTGAGGCTCAGCAGGTAGAGCGAGCCATTCATTAATTTACAGAGTTGGCAGTTTGATTCCCGGCTCCAAATGTCAAAGTATTCTTGAGCAAGACACTGAAGCACAGTCGCTCCAGATGGTTAGGTTAGTGCCTTGCATGGCAGCTTGCTGCATGAATGAGAGGCAAATCGTAAACCGTGCAGTATATAAAGGCAGTCCATCATCCCTAATTTTTGTTTTTAAATGTCACCAATTTTACTTGCAATTAGAGGAACATTGCTAAATCAAGCAGGCCGATTTTATCTTATTTTAGATACTGTATATCTTTTGCAGTACAGAAATGTTAAAATAGGTTTGTGGTAATTTAGAAACAGAGTCACCATTACATAATGTATGTCCACCAGAGAGCGCTGACAATTAGATTTAGCAACTGTAGTCCCACTCAGTATCTATCAAGTCTTACAGAAAAAATTTACAAAATTAGTATTGGCTCATATATCGATTTTTTAACTTTCAAATATCAGTATCGGCCTCAGAAATCCAGTATACTTGCAATAACTACTTGTGCATATGAATATACTCCTTATGCAAATATTTGAGTCATTATTATACTGAATACTGTAGCTCTGTGGTAGTTTTAAAAAATAGAAACATTATAAAACATTGTAAAAACAATATTAAACTAAATCCACGTGGCGGTTGCATGCTTCCGCCAACCAGACAAGTTGTAGTTTACATCCATGTCTATCCAACATGTGATCACTTCATCATTTTATCCTGTTAGCCATGTGCGTGAAATTGTCCTAATTAGCGTATGAATTCTTGAGTTATGGTCAAAAACGTGTTTTGTGAGGTCACAGTGAGCTTTGACCACCAAATCCTAAAGAGTTCCTGAGATATCGCGTTTACGAGAATGGAACGGATGGATATACCGCCGGCGCGGAGGCATAGAAACCAGTGTTTACTTCAGTATTAGCTGCAGAGAAAAGGCCGTCCATTTTCAAGCTGCATGAGAAATATAAAGAATAAACTTGCCACAAGGACACACATCAAACTTCCAAAACTAGCTCAATCAAAACAGACATATTCAATGAAGGGCGTAAGGAGTTATTTATAAGAAATAAATGTATTTGATGGAGTGCGCGCAGTAAAAACGAGTTGAAGAGATTAATGAGGAGTCTTCATTGTAACATAATATTTTACGGGGACAGTCACACCATCAGCCCGATGAAGTCTAGACACTGGTGGCGGTGACAAAGTGAAGTCTTGCTGAAGATCTAGATGGAAGGGAGGAAGGAACATTGTTGAAATTTGACAGCGACGAGATGATTCACTCACAGAGGTCACAGCGAAATCTGATTGCAGAGAAACGTGTGAGAGCCCTCAGTCAGCTGATTGGGAGTGGAAAAGGAACAATTGAAATATATACAGTATAGTGAGCAGAAGACATGAAAGATAGTGTTCCTTTGACTGGAGTTAGACTCGCAAAGGTAAAACTTAAATCAGAGGTGTCAATCGTGGTCTCACTGACATACATATACTATATACCAAAGGTATGGACTGGAGTCACATGACCTGAAATAGAGTCAGGCTTGAGTCATAAATTTAATGACTTTAGACTCAACTTGACTAAATAAAAAAAAGACTTGCAACTTGACTTGGACTTTTGGTTTGAGTAATTTTTTAAGAAAACAAGTCAAAATTCCAGCTTCTTAAATGTGAATGTTTTCAGGTTTCTTTACTCCTCTACGACAGTAAACTGAATATCTTTGATTTGTGGTCAAAACAAGACATTTGGAGACATCGTCTTATGCTATGGGAAACACTGATTGACTTTTTTATTAATCAAGAAAATAATCACCAGATTAATCAACGATGAAAATAATTGTTAGTTGCAGCCCTAAATGACTCGTGACTTCACTTGGACTTGAGCCTTTTGACTTGAAAATACTTGATTCCTTCCCCCAAGTCCAAAGATTAAAAAGTATGTTATTTAAAAAGTGTGTCACTAATCAATTAATTTCCCTTCATTTCTTGAATCAACTAATTGAGTCGACACCACATACACTTTCTTTGAACCCATCTGACCCATCCAATCAAGTTGCAGGAGAAAATCATGAAGAACTAACGTTGTGTTACTGAGAAAAAATGATACCAAAGTTAATTTAGTTTGCGTACAAAAACTACACTGTGGTCAACAAAAAACTAGTTGCAGTATGCAAAACATGCGGGTTGAAAATGAATGGTGAAGAGCGCACTATGACTTGTTTAGGACTTGAAACTCAAAGTTTAGGACTTGGGACTTATAAGTCTTGATTTGGGACTTGACTTGGGATTTGAGTGCAAATACTTGAGACTTACTTGTGACCTGCAAAACATTGACTTCGTCCCACCTCTTCTATTTACATTTCTTCTCATTTTAGTAGGTCTAAATACTCAGACTCAAGCAATTCAACAATAACTGACTCATGTGAATAAAAAGCAGCACATATGACAAACATGCACGGACAATTTTTACTTCACACTCCGCCTGAACTTCCTCAGAGGCTGAACAGATGTTTAGTCCAACAGAGATCTGAGCTGCATCTTTTCCTCAGCACAGAGGGGGGAAAAAGGGAGAAGAGAGAGTAGTTGGAACAAAGCAGAGAATCCCACCAGACTCCAGATCAGCTGTTCTAAATAGTCCGTCAACAGCAGCCTCTCACATATTACTGGCCATCTTAAACACAGTGTGAACACAAAGCTTTACTTTCCAACATGCGTTAACATGTGCGCAGTCATGAGAAGTGTCTGTGAAGTTCCCTTTGTGGTGTCCTTCATTATAATCAACCAGCACAGTGTGGTCTCCCCACTGTTTCTGCTTTATAGTGTGCATCATGTCGTCAGCTGTTTATTAATGGATTCCCAATGGAGCATCACATGCGACTCACAACTGCAGCACAGGAGTGATTCAACCTACTTACTGAGCGGCCGGTTTATGAGCGCTCTCACAGTGCTGTTCACTCTTTTCTGGGGGAAAATCCTCCCTGTATGTGCACACAGGCAATTATGTGTCGTGTTTTGGAGTAAATAGACGAAGGAATGATGAGTTTGCTCGGCTGCACCGAAAAGAAACTTTAGCAATAACGGCAAAATTACAACAAGTCATGAGAAGTTATGTTCTACAGCTTTAATCCATGGTGAACTATTTGTTTAAACTCTAGACAGACTGCAATTACACACTCCAAATTAGCAGCAATGGAGCACCGCTACGTATTGTACAAGGCGGCGTGCTCGTAGTCATTAGCTGGAGCGACAGCACATTGATGATTATTATCCCCATCATTGCACACGCACCTTTGTGCAGCTACTGTAATAATGCATTCATTTATTTATTTACTTTCATGACGACGTGGCTCATTAACACAACACACATCATGTTGTGTTTTAGGATCCCACAATATTACTAGCCATGGATGCCTCACACACACACACACACCTGCATGGCAGAAAAGTCTTAATTCAAATAAGGAAGAACTTGTTTTGCTGTCTTATTCTGCTGCCTCCAATAATTTTGCAAGTTGTTTACTGTGAAGGACTCCGAATATTGTTTTTCATATAAAGTTTATTATCAGTGTTTATATATAAATCACACCCAATGTGCCTTGTTCAGAAACACATTTATTTTTCATATAAAACCATCAGTGAACGGAAACCACCCTCGCCATGCCACTCCGGAGTGATATGGCGGGCTGTTTATTGTCATTTAATTGTTATAATTTTCTCTTAATCATAATCCTGAGATAAAAAATGGAAATATTAGCTCTATGGTCAGGCATTCTTGGCGCAGATGGTTATAAGGAGATCTACGATGAGAAGTAAATGACTGACTGCTGTAATGCTGAGATGTAAAACGCAAAGTACACAGAAACAGCCAGGGCGAGTAATTGGCCCACTGCAGCAGAGATTTGGTACGTCCCCAGCTGAGAAATAAACTGGACCTCAGCAGCACCCGAGAGAGAGGGAATATGCGTGAGAAACGGAGTAAGACAAACTTGCAAAGCCTTACAAGTAAAGATAATTGTCAAGTGCAGTGAGGGGAAATTGGCAGATTGAAGAGGAATAAGTGAGAGAGGCAAAAATCCTTTGCATTTTAATGAAAACTTTGAATTGAACGTAAATAAAGAAAGAAAGAAAAAAAGTATATAAACAAAATAAAAAAGCAAGCAAAACAGCCTCGGCTTTGGGGGTTTTGATGGAATTCTTAACCAGACGGGAGTGTGTGTGTGTGTGAGTGACACACAAGCCCACCTCACTCAGGTGTGAGGTGAATGTGTGATGACTTGAGCTCGGACCCGTCAGCTCACTCCAGTGGAGGAGGGCAATCGGCCGTTTGAAGAATTCATGAGGTCCAGAAAGAAACGTCTCATAAGCGGCGACTATTTCACAGAGTCAGCTGGACAGAGATCTTTTACAACTAATGAAGGGTAATAGCCGCACTGATGGACCAACATTCCTCACAGTGACCTTTCAGGTACGCACGGGCTTCTGTGTGTGTGCGTGTGTGTATGTGTGTGTGTGTGTGTGTTGAGGGAACAGCTTGCCTGATAAAAGCGGATAGAGCAAAGCTTTTTGAAGGACGAGTGACCTCATACATCATGCTGGCATTCCTCTGCCCAGTGGTGAAATTAGGGATTTTCTATCACACATCCTTCTTTCCTCACATTCAAGTAAACAGCGTGTACTACACACACACACACACGCACACACACACACACACATATCATTGCCACAATGCGTTCCCCAGCTCCAAACACTAATCCAACCCCTCATTATTTGTAAAAACCCAAACTCCTACCCTTACATATGTCTTACTTTACCACTAAAACCAAGTTTAAAGCTGCACTAACCCTAATTTTTACATTAGCAATGGGTCAAATGACTATGTGTATGTGAAAAGAAATAGACATTGGTTTTAACGCCACTAATTTCTTTAACGCATTAACGCAATCGATCTTTCGGAGGTTGTCGTGGGCTCAGTTTTAAAGCCAGAGTGAAGGAGGCTAAATAACTACATTTTGGCGAGGAAACACTGGCATGGCCATTTTCATTTTCATTTTCTTGACCTCTGACTTCAAGATATGAGCCATGTTATGATTTAAGCATATTTTTTATGTTAAATGCAGTACCTGTGACAGTTTCTGGACAATATTTGTCATTGCTTTGTGTTGTTAATTGATTTCCAATCATAAATATATACATCCGCTCCTTCCGTTTTTACCTTCCACAATAAAAGCCCTAGACATATAATATTCGCAGGCGAGTATTTCGCATTTGTGTGTAAAGGCCTTAAGACATGCTGGCAGCCAAAAACTTCAAATTTCGCCAAAAGGGGACAAGTTTGCATGTCTGAATATGTCAGTATTGAGTTAACAACTTGTTTGGCTGCCCCAAAGTAGCCAAAGAATCAGTTAATGTTGCTTTAAAGACAGGAAAATACATGTTCTTTTGGATGTTTCTGCACTAATTGTTCTATTATCTCTTAATATATGTCAAATGCCAGTCAAAAAATATTATGATATCACTTTTCTTGTCCGGTTAAAAAATGCCTGAATATTGGATTCTGCATTCGCGGGTATAAATACAATGAACTGTAATTTGAGGCAACCAGATAACCCCTCCCATTATCAGCTTGTGGGTCACTGTAGCTGGCAGAGCTCTATCATGGGTCGGAAGTGTGTGTTTGGATTTCATTTGGCAAAAAGTTTGTTTTACATTTCCAGACATGCTGTGGTTGCCGTCTGGAATTTCAATCATATCTCTCTTTCGAAGTGATACCTTGCTCACATATTCCATCCACAAAGATGCTTTATCTGCCAGTTTAATGTGTCACCAACACAAAACAGCTCTTAGGAGAGGGGAGGACAGGCCGTTATGTCTTCACTTTACAAATATGTCCTCACAATCCAGGTTTAAAGCTCTAAAATTGGTCCTCACAAATATAGAAGTATGAAAACACACACGCATTCACAAAGGTACACATCCATCCCTAAACCTCAGAAGGTCAAGCTGCTGTGGGTTTCTGCCTGTTTCCATGGCACTGCCCAGACTCTGCACTAAACCTGACTATCAATCAGCAGACTAGCCATACACACACACACACACACAAGCTACTGTATAGGTAAGTGGACACACACACTTGCACTTACACACAGAGATGAATCTGTCTCCTCTCTCTCTGTTGTGTAATATTAGCGCACAGCACGGCTATCTGTCAGTAATCTGGAGATGTAGCAGGAAGCTCAGCAGCACCTCATCTGAGCAAAAACTTGCTGATTAGCGCCGGAATTATCCTATTAACAGAAATGATTTCACAAGCTTCAGCATACAAATGAGTCATTACAAAAGTTTCATCTGATACTGGTGCGAAACTTATTAAATCATTTAATTGCGAGATTAAAGTGGGCTAATTTGACAAACCAGCACTAATCAAAAATGACAATAGGACAGCCTGGAGGCCCGAGCGGCGATTACAGGCCCTCCTTTATTTATATATTTCTAATAAGACCGACTGAAGGGACAGAAGGGTGTCAGTGAGGAAATCAGATAAACCAAACAGCTGAAACTGCAATGAGGAAGAAATTGGAGGATGTTTTTTTGGGAGGTGGGGGGGGGAAAGAGTTCTTGTTTTCCACATCAGGTTGGCGTTAAGCACCGAGACGATCAGGATAAAGGCACAATTGCTGCCCAGTGAAGCGGACACAAATGCTCAAAACAACCTGAGACCCAGAGATGATAACGCTGGAAGTAGCGGACTGTGATTAATCAGTGACAGCTAACCACTAATTACAACCCCCAATCAATTACCTCAACGCTCATTATCTAGTCAACACACCACCTGGAGAGCACTAATGTGCTTTACTTGCTGTGGGCAGAATCAGCATATACACTTGTCTTTAGAAAGCACTGACACTGAATGGATGGCGTGGGAGCTGCTCGAGAAGGAAATGTGACTAGTGTGTAGTTGAAGTGTGTGTAATTCTTTGTGTTTGGAAAAAAAAAATGAAGTGAATAATCCTCTATATGTATTAATGCATTGTGTCTTTATAAAGGAAGGGGAATATGCAAACATGTGTGTGGTGAGGGGGAAAATCTCCCTCCAGCCTTCGCTTTACATTTTGAGCGCGACTAAAGATTAAAGCTCCTCTCCCAGAAGCTCTCTAACAGAGCACAACCCAATTACACCTCGCCGGACCTGCACCACGAACCAAGGGGGAAGACAGAGGAGGAGAAAAGAGAAGGAGAGAGAGAGAGACAAGAAGGAGCGAAGATGAGGGAGGCTAGAGGGAGGGATGACTGGAAAAAAGGAAGCCAACTATGGACGGGGGGAGAGGACGCTGAAGGAGAGATTGGCTTGAAGGAGGGGCGAGAGTGAGAGGAGAGCGGAGTTGGAGGGATGAGTGCGATGCAAAGGAAGGTGTTAAGAACAGAGAGCGAGGGGGAAATTGGATTGAGAATATCTGAGGTGAGAGGAAAGCAATGTCAGACGTCTCCTCAGGGGATCAAATACTGTATTCAGTCAAAAGGCGCGACTCCAAGTGGCAGAAAGAGTTAACCGTTTGAAACTTCATAAAGTTGAGTCATGGTGAATGATGACAAAAAGAAGACAGTTTGCTTGTGTTTCACAACCCAAATTATCTGGTACGCTTTGAATCACAAAAAAAACAAGAGATGCAAAAGAGCTAATGCTAGTTCAGTTTGTAGCCATGCTAGCAGTGTGGCTCTGAGGATGGCAGTGCCAGTTGGTTGGGTCCACCACTTTTGGTCCGGACTGAAATATCTCAACAATTATTGGATGCATTGTCATGAAAATAAGTACAGACATTCATCGTCCCAAGAGGATGAATCCTAATGACTTTGGTGATACTCTGACTTTAAATGTAGCGCCACCATGAGGTGGAAAGTTGTGTTTTTTTAGAGAAATGTCTCAACAATTACTGGATGGATTGCCATTAAATTTGGTACAGCTATTCATGTTCTCCTCGGGATGAATTCTAATAATAATAATAACAAGAATGATAATAATTGGTGATCCTCTGACCTTTATCTAGCGCCATCAACAGGTCAAAAATGTAATTCACTTCTAATTTAGTTTATGACAAAGTACCTGCAAAACTAATGACATTCCCATTAGGGCTGCCCCCTCTTAGTCGATTATTCGACTAATTTGTCATTTTGGTCTAAGTCGACTAAGATTTCTTTAGTCGATTAGTCATTTTTTATGCTTTTTTTCATGCTAAATTACTTATTTCCAAGTGGTGCTTTTGTGTGATTCTTTATGGAGAAACTCAGTTTCACAGATCTGTCGATAAAATCAACTAATAAATTAGTCGAGAGTGGACAAGGATAGCCCTAATTCCCATCTGGCTAAGCTGTACATTGTGTACAAGTGCTAAGTAGCGAATGTTACTTGGTTTACATTGTAAACGTTTGCATCAGCATGTTGACATTGTTACTGTGAGCATGTTAGCATGTCCATGTTAACATTTAACTCAAAGCACTGCTGTGTATAAAAACAGCCTCACGGTGCCGCTAGCAACAAAACGGCCAGCGTGGCCAGCTACATCGTTGCCGAGTCGGTGTTGAAGTGTTGCTCAAGCGCTTGTTGACGTAGTTATATCGTATAATGTATAATAGCACTGGGAACCGGCATTTCTTTAGATACTTTAGAACTGAAAAGAGTGAAACAAAAACATATGATTGGGGACTCTCACCGCATCACTGGAGCGCTGAAAAAAGTTGAGACCAGCTCAGCTTTATTTGTATCGTGTCACGCCCATCACGCAGCAACAAGAGTCGGGCATCAGTTTGTAGCCTCATCTCAACGACTTCCATTAAAAATGGCCTGTAGCCTGTTGCTGTGTCACTCGAATTATTACTTATTAGGAGACATTTTGCTGCATTTCGATTTTAACTAAAAATGTAATGACCATAATAAATTTCTTGAGGGAATAAAGTTTTTCTTGAATGGAAATATATTTCGCTTTTATGGCTGCATCGCTTTTACTCCTCATTGCGTCTACAACCAACCAGCTGAGTTAAACAAGTTCATCCAGTTCTGTCTGTGGTTGTCAAAAAGAGTTCTGGAAAAAGAAAGAAATCATTCATTTCGGAAGAAGTCAACAAGGCAGGTTATAGGGAAGCAGTTAAAGTGCTAAAATACATTAAGAAATGCCATCACAAAATAGCTTGGATTGTAGAAATTGTGGATATTTGTTATCACCAGTTGGAGTTGGAAAGTTATGCTGCCAATGGCTATACCCAGCACCAGAATTTAATGTGGGCAGATGCCAGTATAATCCTGCAGCATGTTGCAGGCTGACTAGACAAGTGTAATTGTACAAAGGAACCCATGCTTATGTAGTTTAATGTGCCACCTTTCTTACAACGCATACACGCAGATATCTGAGCAGCCTCAGCAACAAATGTCAGAAACATCCTCTTCTCAGCCGCCCAAAATGTTCAGAGTAATTATACAGTTGTTGTTTGTAGCTATCAAAGAGTTTGATGCAACAAACCGGCAGGCAGAGAAGATGACGAGGAGAAGAGATGAAACGGGGGAGAGATTAAAAGTGTACGTCTGCTGTCTCTCTCAACTCCCTTCTGGTAGCAGCCACTCTTCACACAGAGCAAGCGGAGTTTATCAGGTCTGCTGTGGGTGACTGATGATGTGGGTTTTTTGGAAGCCAATACCAATTCATCCCAAAAGTTGCAAGCTTGCTTCCTTGTGAAAATTTGTTCTTGGCAGGATGGAACATCATCTGGACGAACATTTAGACCCCGGGACACGGACAATGTTTTTTTTACACTTGGTCCAGATACTTCAGTCTGTACTCGGGTTAATTTCTTCAGATTTTTTGGGATTGTTTTAAGCTCAAGTATCCATCCAAACTGTGCATCAATTGTGTGACACATTCATGGCCCCATATATCACATGTGTGAGTGTGCAAATTCTGCAAACAAGGACAATAGTCAACCATTTTCTGTCACTACTTAATACTGTTAATTGTATTTGGTTCCCATATGATGCAAAAAACTATTAAAAAAACAATCATGCCTATCAGTGCTTGAGACATCATAATCCAGCAGCATCTCAAACACCATTTCATTTGATAAGGTCCAATACAATGTAGGTTTGTGGCTTTAAACTGGGGTTGATGAGAGTGGAATTTGCAAGCTAGAAAACCAAAACAATAATGAAAGACACTAAAACCTTCAGAAGAGCTGAGGGAAAATGCAAAGTGAATGATAAATCTCTGTGGGTTTGTCACCATGTGCGTACCTAATGACTATAGAGTCTGTTAGATAAATTAAAGTATTGGACAAATTGAAAGTTTGACCTGATGATGGCACATGAAAACTTGTTGAGACAAATTGACTTAAGTATCAACCTCATGGTGGTGCTAGAAGAAAAGTCAGAGGGTCATCAAAGTCAGTGGGATTCATCCTCTGGAGTGCATGAATGTCTGTAAAAAATACTGTGTCAGTCCATAGAGTAGATGTTGAGGTATTTAAAGTGAGCTTTGAGCTGTTGGTGGTGCTAGAAGTGTTTGGTATCACTAAAATAATTAGGATTCATCCTCATGGGACCATGGATATTTGTACCAAATGTCAAGCAATCCATCTGATAGTTGTTGAGATATTTCTGTCTGGATCAAAGAGATGGCCTACCAACCAACGGACAGACTGACACTGCCATCCATTGAGCCATACCGCCAGCATTGATCCAGTCTAGAGTTTGCTCAAAGACAACCGCAACCGCTGTTTTGATGTGGACCTGAAATTGATTCTACTCAAGTGCACTCGGGTTTGATAACAGCTTTCAAACTCACCGAATGCACTGGCCTTGGGTCAGGAAAAAACTCTCCAATTGCACTAAAACACCCTAAGACTCTCCACTAATCTAAATCTAAGTGTAATTTTTTCATTTCATAATCATTTTTACATCTGTGGAATTGAATCATACAACACTGGAATCAGTATAGAGATTTTAAAAAGACAACCAGTGCAGTATCGATCATTTGGGATTAGCAACAGTTCATACTGTTAGGTGTGTCTGCCAGTGTATGAGCATGAGCATGAATGGAGATCTCCTCTCCTCTCTCTGTCCCAGAGGCAGGCGAGGTAAAAGGCTAAATAAATAAGACATGGCTGTGGGGGTCGCCGAGCCGTGACCTTTCGGCCCATTGGCTTTGGGAGTACAGGAGTGCAGCCTCAGC
>CAKAKQ010034438.1:0-11837 GCA_916700675.1 Helicolenus avius
CACTAAAAGGTACATGTGGCCGCCCTACAACACACACAGAGTCAGAGTGACTTCTTTCTCTGCTCAGGTAGACATTACTTCTCTATTTCTTTGCATAGCAAATAGTTGGTTGCTGCAACTGTACCTTAATGCTCTAGATATCATATAGAGAACCTTTAAAGTCTGCTAAGACAGAAAGCGAAGTGAATTTTAGCCTTGTATTATTTGCATGATTTTGACCACAGGACCGTTTGCATTGTTTCCAAAACAGCAAATTTACAAACTGTACGACGTTATCTGTAAGCTAGCTAGCAACAGACTCACAGATCGTGTCCGTGTTCAGCTCAACCTCTGACTGAACTCACCAGAAACTCCAGTTCTGTCTGTCATTGTGTTGTACAGATTGAAACACCTGTCTCTATTCAAAGACTGTCTTTGGTGTTGGATGTGAGTAGCCTCCTTGATCTTTGTCCGACCGCTCACTGACTCCTCGTTGATCATTTTGACCCCTTTCATCCCTTTCACATCCAAAGCCCATCCTTGAACAGACACAGGGTTTTCAGTTTGACAGTAAGATACAGATGTAAGCTCCTCAAAAGGCTTATAAGCCGACCTTGAGCTATGATTGTTTTTTCAAACAGGTAGTTTTAGTTATCTAAACGTAACCTATATTTGAGCCAGAGGGGTGGCTGATCAGAAAACCCTGATAAGTCATTTTTAGAAGAGTCATATGGGTCATCTTGGAAGGCAGTGAAGCGAATGACCTTTTTGTTATTTAGATATGAGCACTTGTTGAGTATGTTGGGTTTGTTTTGTGGGGACTTAATAATTCAGAAGTCATGGCGTGTTTTATTCATTCAGTATTAGGTGAACACAACTTCCTTCCAATGCTTTAACATTGAATTTAGTATTCCTACCTCAACTCCATGACAAGTGTGAACTAATGCTAGATATTTCTCTGCCTGTTCACATGAGGCAGAAGGTGCTCTTTTGCATTATCCCCATTATAATCTTGGACGGGAGTTGAGTCACATTTATCAAATCCCATGCCTGAGGCGGGGGGCTCATTGCCTCAATAAATCTAATACAGCCACTCAGGGATGTGGTGGTGGACGGCCAGGCGAGGCCAGATGGTGGAAGATCTAGCCCTCTGGTCCTCCGTTCACACTGATTCAGCCTTGCAGTCAGAAACTCTCAAGGCAGCCGTCTGCCGGGATTGACAGCAGGTTTATCAGATGCTCAGTTTGATTGTCTGACTTGGATTCTCAGACATGGTGCTCTGATTAGATTTGTACAGAGATGTGATATTGCTATTGATCCACCGATTTAGCGTGAGTACATTTGTGCAGTCAGTAACAGTCTTGCTCTTTCTTTGCACTATTTGTTAATGATGAATTGGAGGATTACGAGTCATTTGTATGAGTTATGTGTGTTATGAGTATGCATGTATGTGCACAAATGTCTGTGGATGTGGGTGCATTGCACATACAACACATCTGATTGTGAGTGGGAGTTTGTTTTTGGGAACGTCTGTGAACTCTACAGAGATATTGCTGGATTTACCCCTGCACCTCTCCCGCCTTATGAGTCTCCCTGCAATGTGGTGCTCGCTGTCAGATTGACAGGCCGTTATTAAAAAATCCAACACTTGGCCGCATCTGCACCGAACTGATGAAACCGAGGTCTAGCCATATCAAAAGCAATATTAGCGCTTGTTTGGCAGTGGCATAAAACGCAATAATGTCACACATGGAAGTGACGTAACAATATTGGTCCCCCAGGTGTTGAATGAACACACTTTTATGTCTTGAATTATTCTTATTTCTCTCATAAGTAAAGCCCGGGCCCCGTAACATGCCTTTATCCATTATGTGAAGCTCATATTTCCGATGAGGATATTAAACATACAGGCCTCTCGTATCAAGACAAATATGCTGAACGTGCAAAATGTAATTATGGTTTAATAGCTTTCATCTGTCATCAAGTCTTCCTCTTTAATCATGGAAGTCATTTATCTCACAGGTAGGAACAGGGCGAGGTCTATTACACATTCAAATCCCCGCACATGCAGATATATGGACATACGTGACCCTTCATCTAATAAATTAGAGTCCAAAAATGGAGCCCTGCGTTGCTATGGGCCATAGCTGTCAGCAGCAGAGAGTGACTGAGAGTGATTCAAATCCAAGGATACCCTAAAAGGAGGAGAAAAATCTGTAAAGTTGCCCGCGGAGCAGAAGAGGAATCACTTTGAGAATTATGTTGACAGTCCACTTTGCAGGGAGCGTCAACTCATCTTGTGTTCCAAAGCAGGTTCACAGGTTAAGAGGGGTTGGGGCTGAGAGTTTGATCAGACTGTAGAATGTGCTTTGGCTTCAAAAGGCCAATACTGTTTGCCCTCCATCTCTCACACAGAACAACTATCGGTTACGAATTGCGGCTCGCTTGCTTTCTTGCAAATAGGGGCATAAAATCTTTGCTTTTCCTGCTGCTGCAGTGTTGTGCACTTGCCAACAGTTGCTGTGACAGCCCCAAACTGGTAATGAAGTGATGAATGGCGTGAAAACAATATGATAACCCCCACTGAAACATAATCACAGAACGACAAAAGTGATAAAGCATGAGAAAATGATCAGAAATTGCACTAATTGTGGGGTAGGGTTTCCCTGCTGATTACATTAACGTAACACAAAGATGGTGAATCAGCAGCCACACACTGATAATACATATGTTTCAGACAAAGGCTGCAACAGGGTTGCCAAAGTCAGCTCACAGGCGAGGCCTATTTTAGTGCTTGGAAACATAATTCCTTTTTTTAAGCCTTTGTCTTCAATTTATAATCAATCATTGGTGAATGTTTGAATAGAGGTGTGAATCTTCACTGGCCTCGGGATTTGATTACGATTCGAATGCACGACGATTCTTGATGCATCTCGATGTATCGCATCCTATCTATAGTACTGCACATGGCTAACAGTCAGATCAATCTGAACTCCCTTTTTATTTAGGAAGTGCTTTCAAAAGATCAGACTACAACATTCTACAACATAAAGCCGTATCTTTTCAATATCAGTATCTGTGTGACCCACCTCAGTACGTAATCATTACAAAAACAAAACATAAATCCTTCTGCAGTGCATTAAAAGTGTGAATTTCAGTCAGTATGCACTTTTTTTTCAAACATGGTTGAATCAGAGTAGCTAATATTGGTAGCTAGAGCAACATGCTAGCAGGCTACCAAGTGCCCTCTCTCCGCTATCCGCACACGGAGTGGGTCGTGGCTAGAGGGTAACACGCAAATTGAGAAATTCTCGCAAGATGGTTATGAATAGGCACTGACCTCGAATGGTTAATGTTGGTTGTCGGGCAGAGTCTCATGAGAACTTTTTGCAAGTGTTCGTAATTATTTGCGGGTTACCTTCTAGACATGACCCACGGAGTGTGTGTAAGCTCTGCCCTCGCTGAAACACAGAGATCAGAGGAGAGAGAAAGAGGAGAGAAAGAGGAGAGAAATCAGCGCGACAGTAAATGAGAGCAAAACACTGTAAGACAGAAATGAATCCAAACTCCAGATTATGTTCCGTCACTGCATCAATGCAGAATCATTCACGTTCGCAACGCGATGCATCTTAGAATCCAGAAATTTCCACACCTATAGTTTGAAAGCTTTTTTGTTATTCTTCCCTTTCTTTGATTGGATTTTTCTCCGTTTTCTACTGGAAATCACACTAACCTATCAACCGGAGAAGATTACAACAAACTATGAATTATTTGCAGATGCTGTTTGATTTGATTCAGAGATTCATTGATTCAAAGATGATGACCATTACCTACCTTTTAAGACAAGCCAAGTGAAGATATGGAAAGCAAACTGTTGGCATTTGAAACATAAATGAAAACGCTGAAGAAAATACTTTTTTTCCATATTTAGAGTTTTGATTCTGTTGACATTTCATCACTGGCAGACCTGTTATTATCATCAGAAGTAGGCGGGTATTGGACTAAGCAGTGGTCCGGTTCTCTGCAGAGCCATGGTAATCAGTGGACACAGTGGAGACCAATTTGATAAGTGTTGGTGGGCTTTGAATTATTCAAAGCAAACAATAATGTTTTCTCTTGTAGTTTCATGACTAAAGTTTCAAGACTAAAATGAACATGAGTCCATGCTTTCACGAATCACTGTTTCTTTGCTCTTTCCGCAGGTATTCCCAGTAATCACGGACCAGTGCGTAAGTTGATCAACCTTTTTTAAATTGGCATGCTGACTAATGGTTTCCTCCCTCAGTGATGACTAACTCTTGTTTGACTGATGATGTTGGTGTGAGAAGTTGTGCTGAGCATTACCATTATCATTCATCAGTATGTTTCCCACAGTGAAAAAAAGAATCCATCCTAACGAGGCATTCATGTAGAATTACATCTAAATATCCTACAAGTCTGAATGGAAGTGAACCCATGCATGGTGCGAGAAAACTATGCTTTCTCCAATGCAGTTTTAAATAAAAGAAACTGCATCTGAAACAAGTGCAATTTTCTCATCCTATTGACAAGATTTCTATCTCGTTTTAAAAATGACTATATTTTATTCCAAATCATATACAGTATACTTCACATTCCTGCTAAGAGTTTTGCAAATCATGCTCTCCTGCTTCATATTTTAGAAATGTTGTTTCCTGCCTTTCTGGGAAATGAATGGAAACAAATGGCTGATTTCCATATATTTCCAGGTAGCATTAAAATTAGGGCTGTCAATCGATTCAAATATTTAATCGTGGTTAATCGCATGATTGTCCATTGTTAATCATGGGTACCCATAGAACCCATTTTCATTCAGATATCTTGAGGTCAGAGGTCAAGGGGACCCCTTTGAAAATGACCATGCCAGTTTTTCCTCGCCAAAATACAGCGCAAGTTTGGCGCGTTATTTAACCACGACAACTTAGTATGACATAGTACCAATAGATTCTTTAGGTTTTGTAGTTTCATATGACAGCCATATCGTCACTCCAGCTTTAAAACTGAGCCCGCTACAACCTCCGAAAGACCTATTGCGTTAACTTTGACAGCCCTAATTAAAATCAATGAACAGTTAACTTAATGGCCATGGAGCTTTGTAAACTTTCTGTTGAATAACACAACCCAGGCTGGTTTTAAGAGGCTTTTAGATTTTCATATTGTACAGAAATGAATGGAAAAGCGTGGATGCCTTGCAGGCATCCGTCGTTTTAAGGGAGGAAATACTATAAAACTCTGCAGCATGCTTTGCAAAATGGTCAGCAGTAATAGTGTGTATAATTTGGAGATAACCAAAAACTTGGAAAAGCACTAGTATGATTTAAGACTTGCTAGCAGCTAGTTAATAAAATACTGTTGGAGTCCTGTTTGTTTGGGCCAGTGTATCAGCAGGCACTACTGAGAATCATTATCTCCCTTCCACACTAGAATATTTGCTCTAAGCGCACAGACAGATATTTGCCCAAAGCCAGAGAAAAAAAGAACATTTTTTATGAAGACATGGCTCCCACCATGCATCCGTACGCATGCCTGAAGGCGACGACTCATACTGGATAACAAAAGCAGCTACCATATGTACATGTCTCTGCCTCTGTCTTGTGGAAGATTCACTCATTTAAGCTGCATGCACACTATTCTACATCAGTCCATTTACTACTCCAAAACACGTGGCAGAAACTCTCCAATAATTCTGAGGCAAAGCAGCCCAGATAACTCACAGATTATCTATCAGAATCTATGCATGCTGTCCCTGTGCTTTAACTACATAACAGCATGAAATATATGACAACTCAGTGTAATATATAACCTTTCCCATCTTTACACAGATCGAGCAAATGCTTCATCTCTTGGTGTTGCAAATCGTAACCAAGGTAGGCTTATAGGCTTTGTAACTTCAGCATGACTTTATAGAAAGAACTGATTGCTTATTGATTGGCAATTTGAAAAAAGAAAAAAAAAGTGTAATGTAGAATATTCAAATAGAGGTATGCAGTAGGTTGTTCTCCCAAAGCCCAGATGCTTTCATCCTGCATGCACACCAACACACGCTGGTCCTTACAAGGCAGACCTTTTGTTGTGAGAACACTGCAGGGAACGGACCACATGCCTCATGATCACCAAGTCCATAGCCTCCTAACCCCTTTGATCATGCCCTCTTTTTAATTACCCAGAATGCTCTCTGGGGATGCACCCTTTCTGCCATGTTCACAAAGAGGGAAAAAAAGGAAAGAGGAGAAGGAGAGGGAAGGAGAGAAGAGGCTTCAGGGGGGTTTATGTAGATTGATCTGCAGCTATCTCCAGCTAATCCTCGGGCCCAGATATCCTGTGTAGTGAGTGTTAAGTTGCATCTGCACCACTGCTCTCACAGCCAGGAGAGAGGGGAAAAAAAAATTAAAAGAGGACTTTCAGGATTTCCACGATCAAGAGAGGGTGTTTCCTTCTCTGCTCTGGACTCACAAGGCTGGGAATGAAATGCAACTATGAAAATAATCCAGTGCTGCTGTCAGAGGTGAAAAGAAACTAGTTACTGCACTGGAGTGGCTTACAAACAACTCTGCTTACAAACAACTCTGCTATCCTGCATCATTTCCATATAAAGTGTCAGAACGCAGTATTTCAATCTAACCTATAACAATTTCAATGAAAGGTTTTTATATGTACAGGTACATGTAGGTGTACTGCATTTTCTGTACTTACTCTAGCAGTTCTAAATGCCCTATGACAGTAGGTGTTTTCATAGGAAGAAGTGTAAGGAGAGGTGACATTTTATATTACAAAAGCAGTGTCTCTGAAATAAACACAAGAAAGCTATCTTTAAATGATTTCTCTGATCAACAGTTTACTATGATATAAAACAGAAAGGTGATAAATAAATTTGTGGAGCTGGAGGAAGAGACTGTTTTTCATTTTTGCTTGATTGTTTTTGTTAACAGTGTGGACTTCTATAATTAACATTATTATCCAGGTTTTTTTCAATGATCCTAAAAAGTACCAATATTTTACAGGAATAGTTCGTTTTTGGGAATTTTGGGAAATTAATTAAATAATTTGCTTTCTTGCCTAGTTTAGCTTAGCATAAGACTGGACGCAGGGGCAAACAGATAGCCTGACTGTTCACAAATATGAACGATCCAGATGTTTTAGCTTCAGACTTTTGGGGAGCTGTCATGTCTTCCATCTTTATATACAGTCCATTGATTCAAAATGTAAATTACTGGTGCTGGTAGGAGTATTTTTCAACAACATTTTTTTTTGCTTCCACTTTGTGCTAAGCTAAACTAAGCTAACAGGCTGCTGGTGGTAGATTACCATTTCTTCTCATCTAACTAAGCAAGAAAGAGAATATTTCTGCTTTTTTTAACTATTCCTTTTAATGTAACTTTCTAGTATTCCAATTCTGACTTGACAAGCATTTACTAACACAGGACTTGAGTGACAGGAAAATCAGACACCTTCTGTCTTCAGATGCAGTATTGTAGCCCTGCCACTGTCAAGTGCTACTACAGTATGCAGCTGACACTTTATATTGAACTTCAGAGCCTCGAGTCATGACTAATGACGAAGCCTTCATGTTAATATGATAACAGGAGGCACGGCTGAATGTGGGTTTCAGTTTACCCTGACACCATGGCAAAAGATATTGATCTAATGTAATTGAAGCAACACTATTCTGTCTCAAAGCATATAATTAGAAGATCCTGTATCTGAAAACTGTCTCCAGTTATAGTTAATTGCACTGGTGAATCTATAGTTAGAAAGGCTTTTTAAAATCTTAAATTAATAACTTTAGTATAAATAACCACTATATATTTCCCCTGTATGTAATTAAATGGAGGTGCTCTGTGGGGTCTTTCTTGTAAAAAAAAAAAGGGAGATCTTAAATACTATAACTCAGTTTCAGGTTTCACATGACTAACAAAACTCAGTGATTCGTGTAATATTAGATCTGTTGATATGAATTGACGCATTTAAAAAAAGGTTGGCTATTCAATAGAATTATTTCTGCCATATACGAAGTAGATCTTCCACAAAAAGTTATATCTCAGAGATTTCAGTCGTAGAGTACTGAGGACATCAAGAGTTCACTGAGATGAGAGGATTAAAGAACTTCCTAGGTATGTTTAGGACAGCGACATTCACCTTATGGCCCACGGGCCAGATAGGGCGCCGGGTGACACGCTGAACATTAAATAATTCACAATGAAAATAAATTGATTCACGATGAGATTTTTTTTTGTACTGTGAATGTAAATAAGGTGCCAGAGTGCATCAAAAATTATCAAATTATCAAAATAGACTAATAGACTAGGTTGTTTATAAAAAAAAAAAATGCCAGTTGAGGATCTCCCCTGACCGAGGCCAAAAATGTCTGTTGTGTATATTAACTGGCCCATGGCCTCCTGTCACTTTGCAAAAGTCGCCCCTGGGCAAAGCAAATTGAGTATCCCTGGTTCAGGCTGTACTCATACACCGTTCGTAGCTCGACCTATGAAAAGAAATGCACTGTAATGTGTATAAAGTATATCCCACGAAATTAATTTGTATATAATCCATGTAATCCTGAACCAGGAAGTATAAAGAGCGTCAAACGCCGCATAGGGGGGAGGTCAGGGCGGATGGGTGGGTCAGAAAAAAACACCAGGCTTTTGCCCAGGAGACTAGTGATTGTATCCCGTGTGAGTCACGTAACTTCCGCACTTAAGTAACACCAATTTCCACGATCTTTTCCTAAACCTAAAGTTGTTTTGTTGCCTAAACCTAACCAAGTCATTTCCGGTGAAAACAGAAGTTTATTTTGAAAAGACTGTGTGCATGTAACGAGCGGAAATTGATACATGTTGCTGGACATTCATAGGAAAACTAAGGAATAACTTTTCGTAAGATATAATACGAACCGTTGGAGGATACTTTGCCTGGTTTAGGACATAAACATACTGCTCTACTGACATCCCAGTATAGTAAATAATCCAAATCAGTAGTGTGTTAAGGAACGTGGTACAGTACCACCAGACAAAAATCACATTTAAAAAAACACACCTTTCTATTGCATCATGCTTCCAGTCACACAAGCGGTAATATGAAATCTAATTCAGCTCTTTGTCCTTCCTGTCTATAACTTTTGCATTGCTGTTGCTGTGGTGATTTTACTCCATGTTGCGTCGTGCAACACCAAGGCCCAAGGATGGATCTGTCCTAACAGTTATACTGCTAAAATGTCACACATCTGTCGGAGGTGTGAGGTGCACATATGTCTCAGAGAGAGAGTACACCGGTGCTTAGCTGGGACTCAAATTGCTGTGTTCTCACTTCCAGCCAACACAAGTCTAAGAGTGAGTGATGTTGGCATCCCTATATAAAGATACAGTTGTATGTAGAAAATCATTCAAAAAGCATGATATTGTATTTTATCATCTATTATTCAGGAGGCACTCCACCGACTTTACTAATCAAGTGCAGTGGACTTGTCACAGAGAGTACTACTCAGGCTGTGAAATAGTTCTATCATGTTTTTTGTGGCTCTGCGGGGAGCTTTCCAAAGTCTGAAAAATCACCCCCTAATGATGTCATCAGGGTTATTTTGGCTTGGGCTTGGGGACTACACATTTTAAGCAGAAAGCCTGAGTGACAAACTGGGTGGAGTTTGAAAAACATGGGGATTAGCCAGGCAGGCAGTGTCTAATGAAGGTTCCCGGAGGTTCCCGTGTTTTGGGGGCTTGACCTATAACTATACTTTTATGGAAGTGCAATATTAAATCAAACTTTCTTTCTGTTTCCCAGCCCATTCGCACGAAAAGGCGTGTGGATGCCACAATAATGCGCAAGGCATTTAGCATGCAATACGAACGCCTTTCTTGCTTTTGACGTGTCGATTCTACGCCATGTAGTCTATACTGAGTTCAATATAAACGCATCCATGTAAATATGCCACGCTCGGACCTAGTGATGTAGAATAAAATGCGAGAAAGACTGCTTATGGCGGGCAGGAGGGGATGTAGATTGGTCTAACAAACACAGGACTAAATGGAGTTTTGTTTTGCAAGTTACATTTGAGTAGTGTGTCATGTGATGTTTAGAGACGTGTTTTCCGTAGTTATGTTACGTTGTTTCCGTATATATTTTACTTAGTTTACTTACTTATGTTAAGTTCAACCGTGATGTTTTTCCTAAACCTAAATAAGTGGCTTTGTTTCCTCAACCTAACTGCGGACGTTGCCGTAGTTTTGTTGCGTAGCGTACAAATGACACGTGAAAAGGCTAAAATGCATCCTCAAGACACTCAGAATGTCATGTAATGCCGTGCTATTTATATGCCTTCCTGTGAGACCAGGGAAACATTTTTGGCTTTTACGAGATAATAATCACATTTTATATTTCATATCTAAATTAAAATGTATAAATTTAAATTGAATTGTTTAAATTAGTTAGATTGAGGATTACCAGGCGTGTGTAGTGCATCTTGTTGTGAGCAAAATATAGCCCAAAATCCCAAATTTGTCTCATTGTGTTGTTTTAACACGGACAAAGTTTCACTGACATCTTATATATAATAGATAATAACTGAAGATACCAACTCAACATTTTTTTTATTATTTCACACATACCCTGTCACTATGTGACATTTTTTTCTGAGCGACACAGAATAATTGAGTTATTTTTCTCCGTTGTTTGTCATGACAGCAGGGCGCTGTTGCTCCACGAAGACACCGCAGGCTTAAGCCTCGCCATCAGCAAACTAATTGGGCTAAAGATGCTTTTAGAAAGACAATGGTCCTGAGGGTCTGCTGGAGGACTCAGAGATTATCCTTCGGCCACAGGAAACAAAGTTAATGTGTAGGGTAGACAATGGGGACTTCAGCTGATCCCATGGTAATTTTTACCAAAACACACAGAGCAGGTGTTTTCCATTAGTTGTAAAATGAGAAAGCTGCTTTGACATTACTGATTGGGGTGTAGCCAGAAGGCCATTAATGTTTGAACCCACTGAGGACAGGAGAGCAGCACTCAGGAGTCCATTTTCATGCATAGTTCAACTACAGACACGTCTGCACTATTTTAAGGTGTTAATTCGTGGGGCATGAATGGACTGACTGGAAGACTTGGACCAAGACTGTCAAGGCCTGAGGCATAATTCGGCAGGGTTTAAAGGAATACTTCACCCACAAAACAACCATTTGCATATCAATAATCCCCATGTTACCTTGAATTCATGAGGAAAACTTTGTTTTTCTCACATGCCTCCATGGTGAACTGAGAATCAAAATACGGAAAAGGTCTTAATGAATTGAAGTAAAAAGGGGGCAACGTTTAAAAACAGCAAAACTACGTCAAAACATCCGTCCACAAACTCTCACACAACTTGTGCAGTTTAATCAAAGTCTCATTTATCCATTCGTATGCTCACTACTTCCCAAACACATGCATCTCCACTAAAACCTTACTATTTAAAACACTTCCGCTAGGCTTGCCGCGGTAGTCTGTGTTACCTGTGTTACACGGTGTTTGGGCACACACCGATTACATTACTTGTACATTTCCCCCACTGTTGTTTTGCTACTAAAACCCATTTAGTTCATTTTTGCGCATCAGCGCCGTGTTATCAATACATAGTCGGACGACGGACACCACAAACTGAAAGTGAAAGTGTCTCAGCACAGAGCATCAGATTTCACACACACCGGACGAGAGAGAGTTGACAGACAAGATGATGGCGGAGGATTTGGTGTCAAAGTGAAAAGCAAAAGCGCGTATTTGGCAATATTTTGGATTTAAATTCAATGCTATAAGGGAACCATAACATTTATGAGACAATCACTGTGGGGAGGATGGCGCGTTCCCGGTATGTG
>CAKAKQ010034440.1:0-12603 GCA_916700675.1 Helicolenus avius
GGCCGTGCGGGACTCTGTTTAGATGTTTAGAGTACATCTGGGCAGCCGGCTGTCCTCGATCTGCTGGTGGAAGAGCCAGACTCAGCTCAAAGTCCAGCTGTCACTTCTGCTGCAACCAATGCTGATCTCTCTTTCTCAAGTACCAACTTCTAATCGCAGTTATTTGAACTATTTGTATTATGTCATTGCTCTCTAGAGCGACATGTGTAAGGGATTTCTGATCGGACGTGCTTTCAGCAGGATGGCACCGTTGATCTGTTCTTTCCAAAACTTTACAAATTAGTTTCCAAAATAAAACATTTTTCTGATCTTACACCGCTAAGATTAAGGTTTGGTTAGGTTAGAATCAAGGAAAAGATAGTTTGTGTAAAGATTACTACTTTAAGTTTAGAGTATATTTGTCATCATAGTTAAAATAACTGTCTTTATTAAAGGTCCAGTGTGAAGGATTTCAAGGCATCTATTGGCAGAAATGGAATATAATATTCATAACTATGTTTTCATTAGTGTATAATCCCCTGAAACTAAGAATCGTTGTGTTTTCGTTAGCTTATAAATGAGCCCTTCATATCTACATAGGGAGCGGTTCCTCTTCACCGAGTCCGCCATGTTGCTCCACCATGTTACTATAGTAGCCCAGAACGGACAAACCAAACACTGACTCTAAAGAGAGCCGTTATGGCTATAAAGGATCCGTCTGGTGTAAGTATAACGTCACGTTCTCGTTGTAATTGGAGCAAATCTGGGAAAACAAAATCCTCGGAAGTGATTGAAGGCCTTTACGGGGGGGGGGGAGAAGACTGTTGAATTGACGTCGTAAACAGACAAAATCATTTTGTGAAACAATTGTTTTCTTGCATGATTGCTCCATATTTGAAATAATAGACTCATCAAAGAAACCAAAATTGCTTATATCCTATTCCCTCTGCAGTGATTTTTTTTTTGTATGAGAATATCGTCTCACCTTCGCTTCCCGTTCTCAAATGTTTTCTCATAAATAAAATGGTTAGAATAAAGAGGCAGACATTTATAAAATGTAATTGTGTCTGAATGTTTAGAAGTGGCAGCATTAGAGATACTGCTGCTGCGTCCTCTCAAGGGCTGCACATCGTCTAGCGTTTCAAAACAAGACGTATCTGGAGGCCATGCAGTGCTCTCTGAAATATCATCCACATTACAGGGCAATGACTTTATTTTTACTGGAAAAAAGTGCAATGTAGGAGAGAAAATGTTTTATCTTTTTATTGCTTTTTCATTTATTTACCTCCTTACCTTTTCTTATGAAATAAAATTTAACCTTCATCATGTTGAAGATGTAAAAAAAAAGAGAAAAGCTTCAAATAAATGACAAAAAAAGCTTTCTTGTAGCTTGACGAGTGAGAGATTTATTATCCGTCTTCCCTCCTTGGGATTACACTCAATTAAAACAGGCCTTTTCTTGCATTATTCCCTCCAATTTTATATGATCCGTCGTCTCAAAGGACTGCGATGTAACATAATTCCATCTTCATCCTATGCATCGCTTCATGTTACATAATCCCCCTTTTTAGTATTTACAGAAGATAGGAGCGGTTTTGCCACCAAAGGGAGGCTTACAGTGGATTTCAGCCGAAGTCCCTGTGCGAAGAACAACCGACTTTCACATAGAAAGTTTGCCATTTACTTTCCCACCAAAGCCGTCACCCACCCACAGCACCTCCAGTCCAGAATCCCAATTAATGAATCCACACTTCCTGCTGTCTCCTTCATTAGGGAGCGTTGAGGGGGAAGGTGTGCATCCCTTGTAAAGAGATGGGAACTTTTGACCCCCTCTGATCTATACATGTGACAGAATAATGACACTTTAGCTCCAGGGACAGACAGATGTAAATGCTGACAGTAAACACCTTTTTTCCTCTCACCATCCCCCCTCTTCCTCGTTCTATTTGCCCTCATCATTGGGGTGAAGAAGGAGCAGATGATCTTGTTAAACTGGATCGGTTGTGGGGTCATAACACTGTTTCTATACTTCACCCCCAAAATGACCATTTATGTATCAATTACTCACCCTGTTACCTTCAATTCTTGAAGAAAACAGTGAACGAAGAAACCAAAAACGGAGAAAAGTCTTTGATTAATTGAAGTAAATGGGGGCCGCCTTTAACAACAGCAAAACTATATCAAAACATCCCTTTACAAACTCTCACACAACTCGTGCAGTATAATCGAAGTCTCATTTATCCAGTCGTAAACTCACTACTTCCCAAAACAACCCGGTCGCATGATAACGCGCAAGGCGAAAGCGTGCAATCAGAACACCATTCTCACTTCATTTTTACGCCATGTTGTCTGTACTGATTGCAATGTAAATGCATCCACGTAAATATGCTAGACGCTCAGAGCTATTGACATAGAATAAAAAGTGAGAAAGACTGCTTATGGTGGGCAGAAGGGGAGGTGGTGTGTCCAACAAACACACCAAGCAACCAGAAGATCCATGATCGAGACCGGTGTTTTTTAGTTATGTTTGTGACGTTGTTTCTGTACATATTGTACTTAGTTTACGTACGAAGTTTAAGCCGAACCATGACGTTTTTCCTAAACCTAAGTGAGTGGTTTTGTTGCCCCCTGCTCGTACTGCACCTTCATACACATGTGTAATATTCTCACCTCGGCGAGGGCCAAACGTGACACGGACAAGCTATCCTCTGGTGGACAGACAAGTGTATTACACGCTTTGGCGTGATCATACAAACATGCATAAACACTCTGACACTTGCACAGACACGTTGGAAAAGAGATTTTACTTTATCTTTTGTTACCTGGTTAAATAAAGGATATATTGTTACTTGTCCGTGCGAGTCAAATCTTATTGAATATACACATACTGTATGGTAATTAAAGGCCGGGTCACTGGTCAAATACAGAGAGTAACTTCAATCAATCATTATTAAAGCAAACAAGACACAGGAACAACACCAAATAGGCACGCTGTCCAAAATGTTGCATTAAACTGATCTCATAACTCATTCATTATCAGCCTCTCTTGTCATTTAACTACACAAATATAACACTATTTGGGGAGCAGTTTCAAGTTTCCCTTTATGCATATGAAAGAGTTACATGCTAATACGGGGGGGCACTTCTCGTATTAACCGCAGAGTGATCAGATGTAAATGAACCCCCGTGTGTATGTAAATGAGTTGATTAATTATAAAGACTGCATTGTGCTCAGTTCCTTCTTCATGGTCATAGGGTAGGTGACGGGGAGATGGGAGCTGCGCTCGGGGAAGAGAGGAAATCAATATCTCAACATTTCAGGTCTCCCTGGGCTTTTTTTAGTAACTCGATGCACAGGTGTTAATCACTGAGTCAATTGTTTCATTAATCAAGTGAGGAGTCCCTGAAGGTGGAGACAGGTATTACAGAGCTCTCTCTCTCTCTCTCCCTCTCTCTCTCTCTCTCTCCTCCTGACAAGTAGATAACTATCCCTAAAAGAGAGAGGAGATAGAGGTGACTGTGCTACAGCAGAGCCAACTCTCACTGGGAGGCTGTCAGGCTCAGCTCCAACACCGAAAACTCTCCTGTCCTGATCGTCTTGTTTCCTCAGCTGGCTGTTTGGGGCTGACAGGACCGGTTGTGTTTTGACAGTTACTGTCACTTCCTGCTGAAATCTTACGTAACAGAGCAGACGAGCAGACAAAAGTTGCACATGACATTGTATTAGGTTTTTTTTTTGTAGTTTGTGGCTCAGGATATAGTTGAAATCTCAAAAGTCTGAATGGTCTTCATCTATCTGCTGTATTAATCAGTCGTGGTAGATTGCTAGACAAAACTCTTTCCTCATTGTGCAGGTCCGACACATCCAACAGGTTCACTAACCTGCAATTAGTTTGCTAAATTGAAGCTGCCTGTTCAATGAGTCATTTAATTATAATTATAGACAAATTATGAGTAGACAGTTTAAAGTGTAGTCTCTCTCTTTCTCTCTCTCTCTCTCTCTCTCTCTCTCTCTCTCTCTCTCTCTCTCTCTCTCTCTCTCTCAGATAGTTTTTTCTGACACTGATGATGGAAGTAGCTGCGGAGTTAGCCATCTCACTTCCTTCTCATCTCTGTTGAAAGTTGCACGTGCGCAGACCCGATCAGGCGCTCGCGAAAAAATGGCGTTGGGTAAAGACAAAGTTTATGAGCTAAATCGAAGCCGGTCTTTCACTTATCCTGGGAAGAGGAGTTTAGTTGCGTTAGAGGATGTGGACAAAACTCCAACTAGCCTATGTGATATGCAGTTTACCATAAGTCTGAGAGCAAGGCGGATAAAACACAACATGTAACTTTAGTCTTCGTTGTTATCAGATAACCAGTAATAACAGGGGATAAGTAAAAATTTAGTTCAGGCCAGAAGATTTCGGACCCACTTGCCCGACCAGACAGGTTAAAAAAACAACAACATTGAACCCTACAACAACACATGCCTTAAAAGTGCATATATATTCCCATGCACACATCTTTTAAGCACAGAATTACTAAATGTATCTGTGTCTCATATGGAATGTACTCTTAACAAGTTCAATTACCATGATCAACATTAAAAATTACATCTAACTTCTTCCTTCTCGTTGAAAAATCCAGCATCTGTGAGTGTATGCAAATATATCTTTTATTTCTGAAGTGTAACTATTGGACACAAGATGTCTCCGACTTCACTAAAAAGTATATTTTCAGTGCATGTGGGCTGCAGGCTCCAGGTTTCCACATCACTCTTGCGTATGTGGCATATTGGACTATACGATCGGCTTAAAAATGAGTAAGGATGTCACAAAAACATCTCGTATGCATTTCCCTCAGAGTTAAGGTGAGCACAGAGAAACTTTTCCCTTCAGCAGATGATTGTGTAAACAGCCTTCTAGTGTCAAACTCTGCACGTGCATCATTATGCACAGTGGAGGTTCAGCCGGTTAGACTGTTATCAGGTCATTAAATGGGGCGTTATCAGTGGTAATAAGGCTCATAGATGTGGGTCAGTAGGACCCTGCTACACCCACTAGTAGTTTTTGTCATCTATTCACATGGTCGATCTCTGATAGAATGAATAAAAGAGATGGAAGAGACCTCTTGCGACCGTAGTAATTATGACAGGAGCAAAAACGGAAGTCAGGCGCTGTAGTATAGACGGCATTAAAGTCTGTATGGGGTGGAGGTCAGCGATGGATGGGATTTGCATCCTGTGTGAAACCAACAACGTGTAGTTGTCTTTGTGTTCACAAGTGTTAAGTTTCACTTGCACTTTTGAAACACAGTTATTTTAAGCCAAAACATAATGTTTTTCCCTAAACTTAACTAAGTGATTTTGTTCCCTAAACCTAAAGAAGTTGTGGTTTGTTGCCTAAACCTAAAGACAGTTTTACATTGTGTTAAAATGTGTCGCTTTTAATTTTCGCTTTCACTTTTACAACATAGTAGGCCCCTATTAACCCACATTTATGTTCCTTATAACAACAGATAATGGACATTTAATGGCCTGATAACAGTCAAATTGGGAGGAAGGTTAAACATTCATGTAAAGTACCAATACGCAAAACAGAGTGGAGTGGCTTTAACTTTTAAAGGTGATTTTGATTTAGTCTTTAACTATAGTTTTAGCATTACATAATGGTCCAACATAAATGAATGCATATGGTACCTTTCAAAGTTTGTTCATAAAATGCCTCTGGAGAATGTTCTGACTTTGTAAGCAGTTGCCATATCTGTGAAAAATACTGTAAAAGTGCACTTATACTGCCCTGACGCTTTCTTGCATACTTCATTGTTACATTAAAAGTGCATTTACTTTTATTCACCACACTGTGCGTCATAGTGTACAGTAAGCAAAATGCATTTGACAACTTATTTATACATGAGGCCGAGCTGCAGCGGCAGATGTGGAGGGATCATATTTTACACTTCAAAGCTCATTGTTTCTCGGAAGCCTTGAAAAAAAGAAATAATGAGAAAAGGGTCATGCTTTCATAATAGATGCTGGCATGTACAGTAGCAACGCCAGATTGCCAGGAGAAGCACACGAGAGTCCTTTAAACAGAATGCACACTCAGTGATAAAATATACATTATTAAAAGTTTTATTAATAATGCTGGCATTCATCTGGATTTCTATATATTAAGGTTTCTATATTCTACTATATTCAACAGAACTATGACAGCGTTTTAGGGCCGTTATAGGTTCAAAAAAATAATAATTACAGAGCCGTAGGAGGGGAGGTAATATTCCGAGAAAAAAATGTGAATTTCTGAGATTAAAGTCTCACAAATTTGTGAGATTATAAAGTCATGAATTTACAAGACAAAATAATTGGGGTACGGTTATATATATAAAAAAAAAAAAAAAATTGTTTGCGGCCAGGATGGACTTTCGAGCCGGTCGGGGATGTAAAAAACACTCAACAAACCTCACACCACAGGAATATCTGGAAAGATAATCTTTAGAACCATAAAAAAAAAAATCGAAGCTTTGCCAACCATTATCGGGAGAGAGGGAATTGGGCCCAAAATCGGCCTGAAACAATCAAGAGTAAAGAAATGAGCAATGAGATCCCCCCTCTGCTACGTAGTGTACTTCTAGAAAAGGCTGATTTTTATCTGCCATAAGGAAAGGCTCTACACCGACTCAGATGGCTGAGAAAAAAAATCCTGCAGCAAAGGCGTATAGTTATTAACATCCTCACTGGAACCCAGATAAGAGATGAGAAAGCTATAGTGCATATCAGAGACAAATAAAGGTGAGATGGGAGATTTCTCCCCACTGAGATAATCATGTGAACAGATGAGCCCAGCTTGGACTCATCTCTGAGGCTCACCAGCAAAACAGAGCTGACAAATACAGCGACTCGGAGATGAGGGGGGCGATTATGAGTATGGCAGAGAGAGAGAGAGGCCTCGGTGTGGTGAAAATCTCTTAACGTTCTTGGATGGAGAGGCCGAGTCACGCTTGGGAACTGCATGCATGTGTGCGTGTGCGCGACTAAAAAGCCTGTCACCTCTGCCTTATCGGCCTGCCACTCATCCTCGGATCATGTGTGTGTTGTGTGTGCTTGCATACGTGTTTAAGCATTTATATGCATGTGTGTGTGTGAGAGCGTACTTACTCATGTATGAAGAGACTCCACTCTCAAACACCCACTTCGCCTTTGCACATAAAAGGTGTTTAAAAAAGATGAGGCGTGAGTTGCCTTTGAATTAAACAGGGAGGGATAGCTGTTATTAGCACCGTAGTTGTTTGCCTTCCAATTTAATTTAGGAGAAGAGACCTTGTGCTGTTAAGATCGCTGTAGTGTTGGTTTGACAGGTTGAATTCCTTAGAGTCTCATGCTTGGAAGAGGAGGGCGAGGCTGACAGGAAAAGACTTTGACAGGGCTCTTTAGGTGTGAACAGAACAAAGGTGGGCCTGGTTTCCGTTTCATACCCGATGACTTTGTGCTGAATACGAGTTTCGCTCTAATAACTTCTGAGCCTCAAATCCCGCCAAGATTGTCACGTGGGATTCCGGTTGTCCCAGCGTGGAAGTTTGTTCTGGGAATAACACGATGAGACGTAAAGGAGAAAGAGGACAAAAGATACTAAAGCTGGAATAATACCTGAAAAAGGAATATTTCTGTACCACGGCTTTCCTCTCATCCTTAAAGCCGGATCACTTTTTTTTTTTCATTCGCCATGGTTCGTAGGTCATTTAATAACCCTAAATTACAATTCTAATTTGAATCAAAGTGACAGTGATTGGAGTGTGTCCAAAAACAGATTACCTGTGTAGCATATCAATGAGGACGGCCTGTATGAAGGAAGGCTCCAGTCTTGTGGCATTTTTGGCCACAAGCCCTTATTTACCTTACTTGATTGAACAGCTTATACAGCATATACTTTAGATGGACGACGCTTCTCCATTCCCTCCCACTGTACAAAAGTGAAGCCAAAATATTACGGATACGGGAGCTGCCATCATTTGGAGTCTGCACAGTAGGGATCAAGGGTCTGGAGCTTTGGTATTGAGATCCTGTCCAAACACCCGCCTGAGCCTAAAATGACAGAAACCGTCTTTGGGAAAAATGTATTTGATGTGTACATTAACTTTTTAGTTTGGCCCACGTCCCATCCGCTAACATGGAGGAGGCAGGCTTTATGACCTATACTGCAGCCAGCCACCAGGGGGCAATCCGGATGTTTTGGCTTCACTTTTGGGGAGCTGTCATGTCATCCATCTTTATAATCCATGGTAAAAACTAGGGCTGTCAAAGTTAATGCCATAATAACATGTTAATGCAAATTTGTTTTATCGCCACTAATTTCTTTAACACATTAATGCAACTTGCAATTTTTAGGTTGTAGAGGGCTCAGTTTTAAAGCTAGAATGAAGATACATCATATGAAACTGCAAAAACCTAAGGAATCTAGCATGTCGAGAAGGAGGTTAAATAATGTGAGGAAAAACTGGCATGGTCATTTTCAAAGGGGTCCCTTGACCTCTGACCTCAAGATATGTGAATGAAAATTGATTCTATGGGTACCCACGAGTCTCCCCTTTACAGACATGCCCACTTTATGATAATCACATGCAGTTTGGGGCAAGTCATAGTCAAGTCAGCACACTGACACACTGACAGCTGTTGTTGCCTGTTGGGCTGCAGTTTGCCATGTTATGATTTGAGCATATTGTTTATGCTTAATGCAGAACCTGTGAGGGTTTCTGGACAATATTTGTCATTGTTTTGTGTTGTTAATTGATTTCCAATAATAAATATATACATACATTTGCATAAATGTGACATGCCATGTTGATAGGAGTATTAAATACTTGACAAATCTCCCTATAAGGTATATTTTGAACAGAAAAAAATGTGAAATTGATTTGTGATTAATCGGGATTAACTATGGACAATCATGTGATTAATCATGATTAAATATTTTAATCGCTTGACCGCCCTAGTAAAAACACATCCATTGATTGAATGTATAGTGCAAACTGACCGAGAAGCATCTAGAAATCAACTTTGATTAAAGGGGGAAATGAGGCGAAAGCAGAGAGAAGTTCTGGATGACACAGCTGCAGTAGTTTAGAAATTTAGAAATTCACTTTTTTAGTCCTCTCAAATCTCTTTGTGGCATTCAGCCCTCCTCGCTAGTTTGAGATGGATTAAATAAAATTAAATGTAGTGCTGTTGCTGCGCTCTGCCATCTTTCTGCAGAATTGGCAGAATGTAGAAGCTCTCCTTTCATTAAGTGTGCAAATGGTTTCTTTGACAGCCAGTGTCAAAAACATGCACAAGGTCTATTAATAAGCGATTGGAGAAGCACACCGGAGGGGAAACCTCAGCGAGGCTTTAACCTTAATGGTCATCTTTTTTTCATGAATTTTTCAATTCCTCATTAAGGTTTTAGTCATTAAAAGTGCATTTGTTTCAACTATACACCGTCAAACAAATGATAGATATGTGAAGGTAATGCAACTGCTACATATCCATAGAGCGCATTTGCGTAGAAAGCTCGAGGCAGATGAGTAATTTGATAAACGCAGCCTCGGGCGAAACTAGGAGCCATTTGTTGTTGCCTGAAGCCATAGAACTGGATAAAAAAAAATAAGTGCAAATCGCAAGTGTTAGGAAACCAGCGGGGAGAGACTGAATGAAATGCTTTTTTTTTTTTTTTTATCTTGTTCTGTAAAGGAGCAAAGGATTAAAAATAAGCACAAGGAATGGTGTCAATATGTAATGCTCAACATTGTGCTTGGCAAAATTTTTCACCGCATGAGGGGAAAAAAAACTCCATCTCCCATGGGTAGAAATTAAGTGGACTTATTTTTCCCCTTTGCTGGTGTTCCAGCCTAAATGTTGTCTCTCCTGTACATCTGGTATTGTGATGTAAATGAGATGCATGTTTGGCTCATCCCGCTCTGCTGAAGTGGAAAGGTAAATATTTGCATTATGCTTGCAGGCTGGAGTGCGCGCCACATTGCATTATTCCATTAACCCGCGTCTTCATGCACAACAATGCTGTATCTGCGCTAATCGGCCTATAGCTCTATGTGTATACCAGAGATTGGACTACTTACAAGACATATGCTTGTCAAACTACTTGTGTTATCCCTTTAAGACGCATAAGAAGTACAATTTGTTGCTGAATTCATTCTTTATATCTGACCAATGGTTTTATTTTCCGCAGATGGAAAATACATTAGGTCAATCAGGTGTAATGAATGAGCTCAATGTTCTTCCCTTTGTTCTTGTTTGAGCTCCTATTGATTCGATTTTATTGAACAGCGAGGTGTAATCTCACTCTCCCCTTTCTTCCGCCCCCGTTGTATCATCGACATCGCATTGTTTTGTTTTCAAGAAGAATAATTAACCCCTTCCGCGATCCATGTTTCAGTCAAATGTTTTCAGGTCGCAAACACTTTGCATATTGACTCAGCCTTTTAATAGCATCCTCGGCTGAATGACGGGAGGAGCGCTGGACTGTACAGGACATCCTATGTGTTAAATCAGGCGTGCATCTCCAATAACAGCGGGGATCCTGATGCTGAGATGAACACATCAAGAGCGGGAAATAGATCTAATAACGGCCTAATTCACTATAAAAGGCCATCCGATTCAGTACATGAGACAAGCTTTGTTAGGTCATATGGCTTACAGTACATCTCAGTTTGCCTTGGGGCATTATTCATTATCCAGCTACCTGCTAATTCATATAACCCAGGTCAAGTTTGTTTGTTTGTTTTCTTTTAATAGTACATCTTCCAACCTCCCTCTGACATTTAAGAAACAAGATTGTCATCAGGCCGGGAGGCACTATTTAGATTCACACTCAGTTAAGTGTGAATTGCTTGTTTTCACGCTTGAGGACAGTTTATATATTGTTTGCATGTGTCGGCATGGAAGTGTAATATCTGAGGTTAAATGTGTAACGTGTCAAAAATAGCTTGTTGTGAAATCGATTTACAGTCAACCCTCAGTGTGTTACTCATAGATTTATTATTATACATAAATCTGCTTCCCGTTTTGGAAAATCGTCATGCATTCGTCATGCATTTTGAAAATATTTGCAGACATAATATTTTAGAATTCTGAGAAAATGTAGGCACATGAAAAATGGCTCAAAGCAAATATTAAAGGGATAGTTTGGATGTTTTGAAGTGAGGTTGTATGAGATACTTATCCATAGTCACTGTATGTACCTACAGTAGATGATGGTCGGCACGCCCCCAGCTTGGAGAAACAGACATGAGTTACCGCACAGAAGCAAAGCAATGTACTGTTGTGGACGGGGCCATCAGCAAAACGTTTTTAAGCCACCTGAAAGAAAGGCTCATCTAGAAAAATCAATATCAGTTTAAGTGAACGCTATATTTAGAATATTTTCACCGCTTTACTTTGCCGACAGACAGCTTTTTCTGACGGAGAACTGAAGCTGTTGTAACCATCTATGCTCTCACCAAAGCCACCAGACTCCATTGAAAAAAACTGTAATTTTTAGCGAGAGCATATATAATAAATATAGAAATATAGACTGTATAGCTGTGGCACGACAAGGTAAACAGGGATAGAATATTCTAAATATATCATACACTTAAACTGATATTGATTTTTTTAGGGGGTCTTTCTTTCAACTTTACTATCCCTTTAAGATGAAGATGAACCTCACTGGTCAGAATGTGTGCTGTTTATTGAACTGTCAGGGACATTAGGGTATAAAATGGCATCAACGCATTGTTCTTTTGTAATATTATGACCATGTGTAAAAACTAAAAACCAATTTTAAATTGAACCATCAAAAGAATCATGAATTAAATTCATATCTAAAGCACTGAATTTCAAGTTATCTTTGCATTTTTTTTAAGAAATAAGCTGCTCATATACCAGCGTAATTTCTTCCAATTTTTTTTTTAAATATCATGAAGTGATTTTTTTTCCTCCAAAATTCACTGTGTGATCTGGACAAAGTCCCATATTAGCACGATAGCTTCATTACAACTGCATTGTTCCCCCACCTCTGACTGGAGAGTTTTGTTCCCTTTATAGCTGCAATCTGACAACCATTTTAGAAGGTCAGAGATTCACATGACAGTCTGTCTGTCTAGTTATATTCACAAGATCTGAGAAGCAACAATCTGCAGACTGTGCTGAAGGACTCAATGGCTACTGGATAGATGCAGCGTCATGGCTACTACTGCACATCAAGGACACACATTTGATGTTTCAAACATCATCTCCCTGTGGCTCCTTGAAGTGACTCCCAAATACAGAGATGAAAAAAAAATCTAGTGTGACAAATCCAGTTGCTTAGTTGGCACATGATCAAGCCAAACCAGCAAGATAAATCACAACTTTATTTCACACTCTGTTACCTGAAACACTTAGGTACCCCCATCTAAATAAATACATTTTCCTTTGGTGAATAACATTTCACAGTTTCTGGAACCAGGAGGTTTCACACAGAGAGAAACTGCTGGGAAAATTGAATTGGACTTGGCAAAAACATGGCTGCTGAAGTGGCTGGTTTGCCTTTACTTACCGTAGCAGTGTGAGCCTGCTCTCTCTGGCACCGCCATCTTCTGAATGCAAGCCAAGGCCTCCTGCCTGCTACC
>CAKAKQ010034456.1:0-10086 GCA_916700675.1 Helicolenus avius
CCAGGGCCCCCGACAACGCTGCAATACCAGGAGGCTACTGGGAGCCAAGCAATTGGCCCATTCCGAACAGACACGCCACACTGCACTAGTGTCATAGTATGATAGGAAAGATAATTCCTGCAAAAACAATGTATGATTTACCTCTAAAAACGTTTCTTACTGCATGACATCACTAGTTCATGTAATGACAGCATTAGTATCCCCTTACATAAGCGCAACCCATCAGCTCAGACGCTGCCAGTGAGAACAAGCAGTAAGTGATCCCAAATTTCCCCAGGACCTTTCACTATTTCTTGGAAAGTGATCCCCAAATTTGAGTCGTCTGCATGCCACAGTAACTGGTGGAGTAGAAACACTTATCATCCAGATCCATCAATTCATCTGGTGCCAGTTTCTCACCTTGCAAACAGACGTGCAGCCTCTGCCATTCAACAACGGCTCTATGAAAGCTTGTTTGTGCATCAAAGATAAGAAAGAAACGAGCGACCCTGTGGCTTTGACATGCTGACATTTTAATGAATGAGACGTTCCATTATCTCCCTTCCATATTCAGTCTCTGCTCCTCACCCTCCCTCCATCTTTTGTAATCTTTTTTCTGGCTTCCCTCAATCCGTCTTCCCATTTCCTCCAAAGAGACGTGACAGGAGAGGAGGAGGAAGAAAGGGGGGGAGGGAGGGGAGTGTTTAAACAAAAGTTTAAGGGAAGAAAGGAGAGGAGAAAAATGGTGGGATGACATTTCGAACAATGTCTGTCACGGTTGTGATGGTTGAATTGGTGAAATGTCGGGTCAGTTATTAGTGTGTCAGAAATAATGTTTGTAAGAGAGGAGTTAATTGCACTGAAGTTGTGACAAGAGAGATCGATGCTGGAGCTGGTTGTTTCCTTTTCTCTGTGTGTGCGTGTGTCGGTGTGGTGTGTTTATGCTCATATAAATTTGGGCTTGTGTTTCCATCATGGTGTGTTTGTATGTCTGATACTGCTTTTTGGGGGCGTTCACATTAATATATTAATACACATTAATATTCCTGTGTGTGTGCTCTGGTGCATGCACTATCTTTGTGAGGGCAGATCTTACTTTTAGACCTCGAGTTCGTCAGTCCTCACTTCTTTCAAGAGCTGTTTGAGGGTTATGATGAGGTTAAAAGGTAGGTTAAGGATGGGTGCGTGTCCTCACCTTCTCTCCAAGAGCTTCTTGGTACATCTCAGCGTTGGCGAAGTAGAGGGTGGCAGAGGAACGGAAGATCAAAATACCTGGCACTGGCTTCACCTGAAATCAAATGACCAGTTAATCAGTTAATCAATTAAACAGGCTTTAAGCTAAATGCTAACATCAGCATGCTAACATGCTCACAATGTCAGTGCTAACATACTGATGTTTAGCAGGTATAATGTTTAATATGTTCACCACCTCAGTGTAGTGTGTTAGCCTGCTAACATTCACTAATAAGCACGAAACCCAAAGTACAGCTGGTGTTGATGGGAATGTCTTGCAGGTAGTTGGTTACAAACCAAAGTTTTGACCTGATGATGGCGCTAGATGGTAAGTTAAAGGGTAATGTCGGTATTTTTTCAACTGGGATCCCATTTTCCCATGTTTTTGTGCTGCTAAATGGGATGCAATATAATCGCTCGGGGCAATTCCACACCATCAATTTATGTCATTTATTTTTGCCACTGACAGGCTCAGGTTGTTATCATAATCAGAGCCTGTCATGGCGAAAGCAAGCACTTTTAGTGCATGTAAATTGACAGTGAGGAATAGCCCCGAGCGATTACATTGCAGCCTGTTTAACCGCTGCTGGCAGCAGCGTTCTCCCTCAATACTGGACCAATTTCAGAAATTCTTGTCTCTATTAGTCACTTAGACACAAACACATGGGAAAATAAAGAGGGTCCAAGTTGAAAAATACTGAAGTTATTCTTTAAGGGATCACCAAAGTTATTACAGATCATCTTGAGGGGGATATGAATGTGTGTACCATAATGTTTGGCAATCCATCCAATAGTTGTTGAGACATTTCACATAAAACCACACGTCAACCTCATGGCTGTGCTAGAGGAAACGCTAGGGGATCAACAAAGTCACAAAGATTCATCATTTAGGCACCACAGATATCTGTACAAAATGTTGTGGTAATTCATCTAGTAGATTTTGAGTTATTTTAACAGGATAAGTGAAACTTTTGACCAGCTGGTGGTGTTACATGAAAAGTCAGGGGGTCACCAAAGTGAGTAGGATTCATTCTCTGGGCACCAAAATCCATGGTAATTTGTCCAATAGTTGTCCACAGACCGACAGACTCATCATTACCATCAGTAGAGCCACGAAGCTTGAGGCTTAAAACACTGACAAACACCTTTTACATAAGAGTACATCCTATTTAACTATATAAATATCCACTTGACAGGTTTTGTTCAATTGGTTTAAAAATAAATATTTGGTTTTCACACATCGCACACAGTACAATAACAAGTACAATGTTACACAACAGTTCACTGGGGTTATACCAATATTGTTTTTTTAAATTACAGATTAGTGAGAAATTAATTCTCTGTGTTATATTGTCTTATTAATAGTTCAGTGATGTATTGTGTTTCTGCCTATATATTTCTCATACACCCCAACCTCTTGAGAAATTCTATGAATCAGCCTATCATCATAACATATTGGGGCTGGCCAACACCATTGTCTCTTAGACTGAAGCACTCTTTTGTACACCAGTCAATCCTAAAACTAAATCTGGAGCTTAATCCCAGATCAAATGTACGTTGAAGGGCCCTGAATATTGTCTTCTGTGATTGTAATGGTAAATGTATGTATCCTTGTTTCTTGTCTTGATTTTTTGTCCTTTCTGTGATGTTGCAAATGGAGTTGCTGTGATGCAAGATACATTTCAGACCTGTCTGACAATAAAATTATTATTGTATCGTATCTAGGCAGTCATGTATCCCAGGCTTTTCCAATTCAATTCAATATGCTGTATTGGCATAAAGTATCAAAGACAATATTGCCAAAGCGTCAAGTAATAATATGACATTTCCAATCATTGACTAGGTGTAATATTCAAAGTGCGAAAAATGCAGATTTCTGCCTTCAAAAATAAATATTGGTGGAACGACAGTAACACTTCTGGCAGAGAGCTCTTCCTGTCAAATTCTGCTTTACAGTTTCGAAATCACCTTTCTGTGTTGAAATTGGCATAAATGACACTTGAATACCAAATGAATGCCAAAGTTTGGTATGTAAAGAAGTTCATAAATAACATTTTACATTGTATCAATAAGGAATGCAAGGGTGAGGTCGAGTGTGTGTGCATAACTCCCATTAACACGTCTATATTTAGGACTCTTGGCTATAATGCCAAGGACAAAAGAAACTGATATATACAAAGCCCTTACAGACGGCGTTTAGGCTACTGACATTAGTCACTTTGCACTTGTCATAAAAATTGCTCTGATTATTCTATTCATCTCTGGACTAGTACTCGCCCTCGCCCCTGCTTTCAGGTTATTTAAATATAATGTGCCATACCTGATCGTAGTCCTCCAGTGGCCTGTAGATGTCAGTTTCTGGGACCTGCCCTAATATGGAGTATTTAGGTCTGGAACACACACAAACAAAGAAGTGTATGAACAATTTGTAATATTTTGTGTTTAGGTATGGTCTGCAAGAACGGGACTGAATTAATTGTTTGGTGTAGTGATTGCTTGACACACCCTCCCACTGAACATGTGTGCTTTTATTAGTGTATAATTCTGGGTCTGATAATGTGATCCTACAGCTGTGTCCGGAAGATGACGGTGAGCATGGAGAAACCGATGGCACCAGCCAGTCCCAGGTCGGGGTTGAATAGCACGGTGAGGATGAAGGTGACCACCCAGATCACCTGGAGATAGAGAAAAAGAGTGATGATGAGTAACAATGGGTGATAAGACAAGACAACAAGTAAAGCGACCCTTAAATGTAAATGTAAATATTAAGGAATCTATCTTCCCAAAGCATTAACCATGTCTTTGTCTTTAGTACACTCACCATGTCTACTTTGTTGCTCCTCCACAGAGCAGGGATGTCCATGAATTGCTTCATCATGCCATGGAGGTTGACAAAGATGATGGCGGCCAGCACTGCCTGCAAAGTGAGTCAAATATATAACAGTTTATATGGAGCGCTCCAGTTTTGATGCCTAAAACATGAAGGAGTTAGTTTGCTTGAGATAATCCTCTCAATTTATATGTGCTCTAGGGATAGTTTGGGTGTTTTGAAGTGGGGTACTTATCCATAGTCAGTGTATTAACTACAGTAGATGACTGTAGGCGCGACCCCAGTTTGGAGAAGCAGACAGGAATTAACACAAAAAAGCAAAGCAAGGAAAAGCGATGAAAATATTATAAATATAGCGTACACTTAAACTGAACTTGATTTTTTAGGAGGGCCTTCCTTTTAGGTGGCTAAAATGCGTTTTGCTGCCGGCCCCGTCCACAGCAGTCTGCTTCTCCAAGCTGGGGGTGTGCCGACCGTCATCTACTGTAGGTAACACACTGAATATGGATAGGTACTTCATACAACCCCACTTCAAAACACCCAAACTATCCCTTTAATTAGGTTGCAAACAAATGGCTAAGAGTCCTGAACGGCAGTGTTATTTGTCATAATCTTCATATTATAACTCTGCTTGACAGCCTCTAAACTTATTTAATCAGATGAATGACTTGATATCAGCGTGATTAATTTATGTTTCATCAATCATTTGTTTTTTAAAGTAGCCAGTGGCTTTAGTCTGAAGCTGAAGAAGCCATATGTTTGTGGCCTTATAGCAACACAACCTCAGCTGAGGAGGGCTTATAATTTTGGAAAAACATTCACTCTCAGACTTAGACACGCGTGAATGCTCATGCTTGTGCACAGATGTGAACTCATGCAATCGCTCACTCACACACACACACACACACACGGTACCTTCGGCAAATCTTCAAAGAGGGCTCCAATCCAGAGCGTGATGAAAAGGATAACTATTGCTGATAGAGCGCCAGCAACCTGCAGTGAAGAGAGCGGGTAGATAGAGGCATGATGAATGGAAATCAGGAGAGAGAGACCAGAGGAAGAGAGTTAAAGAAGAAGAAGAAAAGATGAATGATGTGGTGGTTATTACAGTGAATTGGTACATGATTATGAGAGGAGTCAAGGCATCATCAGTTAAAGCCTCTCCTCTGCTCTGTAATGGGCCTCAGCTGATTAATGGTGTTGTCAGACTAAATCGGTTTAGCCTCTCAGCGAATCTGTGTTTGTGTAGGTGGACTTCAACGATGTGAGTGAAAATCGATTCCCTAAGTGTTTTTTAATGATGCCACTTATCTGAGTAACGTTAATTATGACCGTTTTTTCACTCTGTTTAACCTTTAAGACAGCCCAGTTTTGTGGCTACGGGCAGAGTGAAGTGTTGAGAATACGGATCTGAAAAATGATCTCATGAAACGGCCATGTCAAGTTGAAAAAAAACTGCCTGGCACGAAAACCAATAAGCATTTTTCTAAGTGTTGTTGAAATGCTTTTCAGCTGTGTGGAATAAACACAAGAGAAGCAATAAATACCATGGAAACTAAATTAAGTAAACAGTTATCTTAGCTTTTGAAGCTGAATTTTGGTCGCCAGATTTAGGGGCTTGGTGGCCGTGTGGCCAGTGCTTAAAAATATTAGCGTCTGTCCCTGAGTATTAAAATTCATACAGTAGCCATTTTATGGTCTAATGTGAGGAGCTACAATGTATTGGAATTATACTGTTTTTTGTAGTTTTTAATATTTTGCCTTTTTGTTTCTTTAGTGATTTGTTAGTTCTGTGATGATTTATGTAACATAAATAAGATCTCCCCCAAAAAGTGATGGTTAAAGCAGTCTCACAATGTATTACTCAAGGCCAATTCAGCAGAATAATGTCCACTTTTACTAACCTGAGTCTTCCCTCCTGTGCTCTCCTGAACCATGGTGCGAGACATGGAGCAGCTGATGGCGAAACACTGGAAAATTCCTCCGATGGAGTTACTCAGACCCAGGGCGATTAGTTCCTAAAGCAGGAAAAAAAAAACACTATTTATAAACAAGATATCAACCTTAAAAGACCAGTTCATCCTTGAATCCGTCCATCATCTCCCTACCTGGTTGCTGTCCACCTTGTAACCATATTTCAGAGCGAAGATTCGTCCCAGTGAGATGGCGATGCCGTAGCCAACCACAGACAGAGCGAAGGCATCCCCGATCACCTGACCAAACAGAGAGGCAGTTGGGAGAACAGGTGGCTGGAGGCTGGTAGACATGGACAGAGTAGAAATACATCACCCATTAAAAAATACTTCACTTTACATACTGTATATGTGAACACACATTCCTGTATTGGTGTGTGTGTTTCTCACCCTGAGGGAATCACTCCCACCACATCCACTCCATATTTCTCCTCCAGATTAACTTGCCAGGAGACCAATGTGGCAATAACAACCTGGGGAAACAGATAATAAGAGACGTAACAGTATGTGTGTTTATCTTCGTAAGGAACTAACTGTCCATAGTGTATATTATAAGTGCATGTACGTATTCCTGTATACTCACACCAAGCAGCTCCACAGGTATTGGAACAGGTAGCTTTTTACTGAAGTAAGAGTTGAGCTCCTTAGCGAGGATGAGGCCGATTATAGCGACGATACTGACCACAAGAGTACCAATGTTTGTCTGTGGAATGAGAGAGCATATCTCCACCACAGTCTGGAAAGAAAGAAATAATATCATTATTGCTTAAATGCTTATATGAGGAAATATGAGAGAAATTAGTAGAACAAATATGCACCACATTTACACAAGAATATACAATGTTCATTTTAGATTCTTGTCCATCACTGAGAAGACTGACAGCAGGCAGAAGCAAATGTCTCAACCGTGAATTTATGTTGTGGAGATAAAAGCATGCCTATAAGAGGGATAGAGATATTGTATTTTCCAGCACAAGATGCTTAGTGAAGGTTTATTCTCTCACTTGTAGAAATCACTCAGGACTGTCCCAAATGCTTGGGAAATAATTATTAGTTTCAGCCTTACCCTTTAAAATAAAATAAAAACACATGTAGAAGCAAGCAGGTGATAATGACTGTGTTCTTCCTTACATAGATCAACGCGAAGGCTCCGCTGTATCTCACAGGGCTGATGCCAAAGGTGTATTTGAGCTGGGACACGATGACGTGGATGGCAGCTCCTGTGGTGTAACCTCGGACCAGCGGCTCAGACAGGTAGGTTACCACGAAACCAAACTGGACCAGACCGAGCAGAATCTACATACACAACACAAAGTGGAAAAACACACGGAGCTTCACGTTAACAAGGGAGAACAAACAGGAACACAGTAGCCATGCACTTCCAGACCGGAGAATCCAATAGCTCTAATTCACCTGAAATATTCCAGACATGAAGGTGACAGCTGCAGCCACTCGGACCCTCTCTGCATCCCGGGAGATGATGTCGACTGTACTGGAGTTAGTCACATTGTCCCATATCATAAAGTTGGAGTCTGGGGCTAATCGCTCTATCACCCCTCCTATCATCACACTCATCACCGCATATGTTCCTGAAGATAGAGACATAAACACACATTTTTGCTGGTCATATCACAACATATTGGGATATTTTGAGAGACATTTTTCTCGACGCCACCTTGGTTTTTTTCCTCAGCTTCTTGCCACGACTGATGGGATCCTATGTGATACATTGTCTTCTGCCAAAGTCCAGACAGACACATCCAATCACAGAGTTTAACATTTTGTTTTGTGTGCCGCTAACAGCGTGTGTAAGCTTACGGTGTTGAGAAAACTGAAAACACATCTGCAGCTTAAATCTGTTTACTTCTGGATTCTGGGAACAATATTCGGATGAATACAAAGAAGATGAATATTAAGTTTGCAGCTGTGTTTTGTTCACAAATTCATCATCAAAGCATTTGGGATTTGCTACCACTCTGACTGGCTTCTTCTCCACGGGACTGGAGGCTCAGGGGTATTGTAGTATTTATACCAGTCTGCCATTCCGAACTGACGACAAAACATGATTTCTCAAGAACAAAATTGAAATGTGTCTTGTATGACCGTTATACGGGAATGAAGAATGGGGGAAAACACTTCACATTTCTATTAGATTCAGAATCTGATTAAAGTTGTCATGTTTTGAGCTCATGCTGACAGAGACGCCACTGTCAATCAAATCTGATCAGACCACACTTAGACAGTCTTTAAAGAGCAGATTAGCTGAGTTGTTTTAGAATGTTAAACTCTTAATAAAAAAAGGATTTTTTCCTTCTTATTTGCTCATGAATATTATAAATTATAGAGAAATAGGTGCTTTAAAAACAAGCACTTCAAAGGTTTTCAAATAACTTTGGAATGACTTCCCCTCTAGTGATCAATAGAAGGGAATATATCGTCCTAAAAGCCTTGAGCTTCAGCTAAAGTTCATATACGGTATGTCTATGCTTAAAACCTGAACCTTAGCTTAGAGAGAATGAAAGAATATTCTTTCAGTCTGTCAGTAATCCCTCTATATCGCTTGTTCTTCTTTGAAGTAATATCCACACAACCTTATGGTGGATTAATCCCCCCCTTGTCTAAATGACTTCTGTGCAGATACAGCAAGTGTTATTAAAGTACAAACCGATGGAGATGTGCTTGGACGTGCCAAAGATGAAGTAGACGAGGACTGGGTAGAAGGAAGAGAAAAGGCCAAAGACTGGAGGAACAGATGCTAGCAGGGCATAGGCCATACCTGCAGGGAGAACAGAGGATAAATATGATTTCCTACAATACAGTAACAACTATTACAAGGAAGATATTGAGCAGTAGGGTCATGAGCAACCTGCAGATCATTTAATATAAACTAATTATAGCAACATCTCTTCCTTCATTTGTTCTATCAGTCCACCCCTCATCGCATCTCTACTGAACTGATCTCCTGAACCTCCATCCTCACCCTGCGGCAGATGCATGATCCCCACACTGATTCCAGAGATCAGGTCGCCCAGAGCATTTTCTCTGATGGAGTAACGAGGCAGCCATGATACAACAGGAACGCTACCCAGCAGGCAGCTCTTCAACCTGGGACCAGAACACCTGAGTTTGTGTGTCAGAGAGACAGACAGAGAAAAAGAAGAGAGCGGTGAGGGAGTTGGGGGGGTAAATTGTTGTAAGGATATGATGTGATATTAGCGTGTCCAGGCTGATGTCTTGCAGGGATCCAGACTAACTTTTTAATTTAGGTGCACAAAGCACATAGTTTAGGTGTACCAACATGTTTCTCTGCACCTTTTGACACCTCATTAATACATTTGAAGCATTTTGTCAGTTCCCACAGGCCTACATTAGAGATGTCACAATACCAGGAATTTAGTAGTCGATACCAATACCAGGGAAATACCATGATTCTTGCAAGCTAAAAAAAACAAAAGTAAAACAATAAATCCCATGTACTTCAACATACACTCCTTTATTATCGTTTGCATACTGGCTCTTGTTAAGAAGTTAAACAGGTTATAATTCCCTCTGTATTATCTATTATACAGTATATTGCTGCGAAAACGTCTCCTTCAAACACCTGGGTTTATTCAAGTTTCTCGCCAAAAACTACATTTACAACATTTGAACACATCATGATAACATTATAATTTACCTTCGCTCATTTTTACTGAATAGAGCCTGATCGCATCATAATGCGTTAACTTAGCTTTTGTCCTGCCGATTTCGATACGGATTTGTTGTTCACAACGTAGCAACGTAGCAACACGCAGTGAGTTTACTGCGTCCCAAACAGTCTACCTACGGTAACGTATCCACATGGCTACATATTCCGTTAGTATAACAGTTGCGTAATGTGAGTGGTCGAGTGACAGAGAGACAGCGTTCGCAGAGCAGATCAACTGTTTGGCGACGAATGAATGTGTTTGGTTGCACTTTACAGTTTTTTTGGGCGCATATCCCGCCCAGTAAAACACTGTTAGCAGAGGATGGTTTCGATCCATCGACCTCTGGGTTATGGGCCCAGCACGCTTCCGCTGCGCCACTCTG
>CAKAKQ010034461.1:0-10718 GCA_916700675.1 Helicolenus avius
GTGTTGACATATGCCATCTGCTTTGCCGCGTCCCCCCGCACCGATTGATGGGGAAACGCGTTTGGCTGGTTTGCGTATCCCACTTCTGGGAATATATACATTTATGAGACCATAAAAAGCACCTATCTGTCATGTCCTGTGAGGCATAGCGCTCACATTTGACAGCGCTTTGACAGCACATCCACAGCCTCCGTAATGAAAGGCTTTTTTGGGTGCTCTCAAAAAGATTGTCACTCACAACATGGGTGGTTTTGATTTAGTTTCGAATGAATTTGCATCTAAATAATGAGGGAACAAAGTGACACCATGGAAGTTTCAAATCGCTTCCAAATGAATTGCTTTGCAAGTGCTATTAAGTTAAATGAAAGTGCTGTGATTGAAAGGGAAATATGAACAGCTCTAAAATGTAGATTAGTTGGCTTCAGCACTCGACAGCTTATTGGCAGAATACTGATGCCTGCCGAATAGTAAACGGACCTTCTTTAGATCATTATGGTTTTATATGTTATGATGCTCACATCAATGCAAGGTTAGACTGTGCACAGTCTCACGATAGTTGAAATCAATAGAGTAAGGTTAAGAGAGCACCCTGCAGAATAAATAAAATAAAATAGCATTCCTGATGTTTTGGGAAACATTACCATCAGCGATCATTTTCATTCAGTGCATGCTGTGTGGTCTGGTAGCTAATAGCTCATCCCAGATGGAATCTGACCTGGCAGCTCCCCCACAAAAATACCCTCCTTTGAAGTGATGAAGCTCCGGGTCTCTGCGGTAGACTTATCTGCTTCTGGAGATTGATCGAAAGTAATTTTTTGCCCCAAGAAAACCAGGGAGGAATGTGATAGATAGCTCAGCCCCTCTATCTCCCTGATGGCGATATTAGTCCTGATTAAGATAAATGGGCCTTCTCTGCCTAACCATGCAAATGCTTACTGCTGGTGCCATTTATCCAAAGATGTGAAATTGCGGAAACAAGAAAAGCACGTTTTCGTCAACTGGCTAGAAGTCGTTCTCGCCCAGATAAATCACACCGCCTTCAGACAAATGCCATCGTATCAGAACTACCCAGGTATTCTTAATGTATGAGCGGCCATGTCCATGTGTGACATACCATTCGGTAATGGGGGGATTTCAGGCAGAACAGGAAAGTGCTTTTATCCTCGTATATATGAGTCACTCAGATATACAGTGAAGAGAGCGTTCATGGGGCTCTCCCTGCAGGCCTTCCTAAGCTGCTCTAATTGATGTTGATTAATCAAATCAGCTGTAGAGAGGGCAGAGGGACAACCTTATCAAGCAGGAGGTGTGACCTCTATGCTATAGAGCAGCCTAATGAATAAACAAAGACAGCAGATATGCTGGAGTAAGCATGCTATAAATGCTAAGTGAATTGAACTGCAAAACACAACAAAAAGTGTTAATTGATGTTAAATGGAATCGATACATACAGCAATGCAGATTACTCTAACTTTGCACAGGATTTTAAGACAATATTGATATTGCTAATTACACTGCAGAGTCTTTGATTTTTTATTAGCAGTGAGGCTGTATACAGGAAAACAATGTTGGTCAGTCGCTCCACCACTTTGGTCCAGATTGAAATATCTCAACAACTATAAGATGGATTGGCACAACATTTGGTACAGACATTCATGGTCTCCAGACGATGAATCTCACTGACTTTGGTGATCCCTTGATTTGATGTCCCTAGTGCAACCGTCAACCATTGGTTTGTGGACTGCCGTTTGAAGCCTCGAGTTTGGCATTTTGGTCCTTGCCGTCTCGATTTTTGTCCGTTGCCATCCTGTGGCATTCATTTGCCACCAGTAGGGACACGAGAGGGTAGAGCTAAGAATACTGAATAAGACATTTTTAGGCGACCAAAAAGGTTATAATTAACTTTCACAAACTGAAAACACACTGTGAAAGGGTTAACGTAAGGCGAAAATGCGGTCAACTCTAAATGGGACCATAATTTACTAAATGAACATCATGCTGTATTGAAGAAGACTTGAAACTAGCGATTGAGACCATAAACTCATGTTTACAATGTTTACCGCCTGGTGCTAATCAGCAAATGTTAGCATCCTAGCGGACTAAACTATGTGGTAAACATTATACCTGCTAAACATCAGCATGTTAGCATTATCATTTTGAGCATGTTAGCATGCTAACATTCGTCTAACAATATGGGGTCAATGTCACATACAGCCTCCAAGCACTTCCATTTCCAGTCACTGAGCAGCTAATCCTCACTGAAAGGTGAAATCCTCCCGTCTCAAACCTGTCAACCTCCCATCTCCAAACTGTCAATCTTTCAGCAACTTAAAAATACAGCCTTGGTTATCACTTGGAAACCTGTACACTTAAGTTTATTCTGTGCACTCTAAAATGGTTTAATTAACCAGAATGTGACGGAAGTGCTTAACATAGAGGGCTATGTAATGTTTCAGTTGAGGTTAAAGGATGAAAAGGGTGTCCTTGGTCTCTGAAATTTCCATACTGTACGTCAAAATGCAGTGATGCAAACATTTTTAATTGACTGCAATGCTTGTAGTTTCCTTGTCAATGCAATTTATTTTATGTAAAATCTTGGAAAACACTTTGAGGGAGAGCCCTCATTCTCAATGAGGCATACATTAAATACAGACACAATTAAAATCAACTAGCAATAAACGTAAAATATATGGCAATTAAAACAATTAAAATTGAAAGCAATGACAGTTACGATCAATTATATCAGCAATTAAAACTTGGAGTTGTCTCAGTGGTATTAACAAGGTCAACCTTAAGTTTATTAGAGCACTGTCTTTGCATATCACAGCCGCACGAAGCAGATTCAAATGTTAGCATCTATAGATTTCATAGTTGCACTAGGGCTGCAACTAATGATTATTTACATTGTCGATTAATCTGTTGATATTTTCTTCATTAATTGATTAGTTGTTTGGTTTATAAAATGTCTTGTTTTGTCCACAACTCAAAGATATTCAGTTTACTGTCATAGAGGAGTAAATAAACCAGAAAATATTCACATTTAAGAAGCTAAAATCAGAGAATTTGTACTTTTTTTTCAAATGAATTACTCAAAGCGATTAATCGATTATCAAAATATTGTTTTTAATATCAGGAAGTGCCATGGTAATTTTGTTGTTTTGTTGTCTTACACAGCAGTATAATAACAATAATGTTTCTTATCTTTCTATGTTACATTTGCAATTTATATCTTCACAAACCTACATAGGCCCTTTCGGTCATTTTTATGTCTGCAGTATAGTTCTAGTTTACTGTTCAAGATAGCCAGGAGTTTTGAATTCATTTTAATTATTAGTTTTTTTCACATTTTATTTATTCAGTTAACTGTTCAATTATATTTCAATTATATTTCCTCCTGAAATCAACAAGTGCTTATAAACCCAACCCAACTAACTAAACTACCTTCATCAGAGCTATCAGAACTGTCACTAATTTATTTAAAATTAATACCAGAATACATTTCTTTCCTGGTAATTTCTAAGAAATTGTAAGGATATTACAGACCTGTAAAAAAAAAGTGTTATAGCTTTTTTTTATTTATATTAAGGTCTAAATGCTTTCCCCCTCTATCTACCCTGAGGAATTAGATTATGGTGGAGAAATGGTGAATTATTTATTTATTTGCACTAATATTGGTCAAATTTTAATGTAACACGTCTGAAAATACTGGAATCAGCCTAAAAAAGTTTATATTTGTAACTGTGCGATGTAAAATCCCACAAGGTTGCCAAACCCCCTACATTTCCCTGGACATGACCTCAGTATCCTCAGTGGTAGCTGTGGCCCTGATGATATGGAAATGTTCATAGCAATGTCCCAACCTGATGCCGGCATATATTTCACATTTTTTTTCCCAACTTTCCCTGTCCCCACTGTGGTCTGTGGAGCTCAATCATTGGAGCACTTTGACACACGATACTATGTTACCCTGCAGAGTGGTGCAGAATTGAAGCTGCCAATCAAGAGGCAGGAGCCTGAAGCTAATCAATCCAAGCAGGCCATGATGTGATTTTTTCCTTGTCAAGGGTTGAGCAGCCTGACAGCCTGTTGGATGGTTGGATTCACTCACCTCCTGCAGTCTGCGTAAATCACAGAGCTATTATAACACATGTAAATGTCTCCTGCACGCTCTGTTTAAAAGGCTGTCGCGCCGCTGCTGCCAAATTTACATAAAATGATAAGTAAATGATAAGCATGGGCTGTTATTAACCTAACAACAACGCTGCCTGTTTGCATGGGACCAGGGACTGCTTGTTTGGTGGGAGAATATAATCACATTGCTTTGCTTTTTTATGCAGATCTCATTTAGAAATTTATTTCAACGAAAAATGTCCAGATAGGGATGAAAAACTGAAAAGCTGGTAGCATCTTTCTCCCAGGTTTTTATACAGAATACTACGGATGCATTAAAGTGAAACAAAAGGCATGACAAAAAGAGAGTGTAACATGGATGGTTGTTCATACAAGAAAAACAAAACAAAGATTCAAACAACTAAAGTGAATTTCCCTCTGTGTCTCCAACAGTGGAAACATGTCTTGAATGTGCTAACCTGTGTTCTTCTCACACACATAATCACATGGCAATTCTATGCTGCATTTGCAAGGAGATTAGGCTATTTAAAAGACAAGTGCTCAGCAGTGTTACTTGCTCTTTACTTTGATTGTAATGAGGGTCTCCAGATGTGTCATTCTGGCTGGTATATCATGGCAATTGTTGACATTTTGGGAAATATGCTTATTACTAGCCGTGAAAGCGATGCTGGTAATGTTTTCATCCATTTTTGTGACCGCAATAGCGTTGCAATCTCGCAAGATGCAATCATGAAACTTTACAGTACTTGTAGCTGAGATCAAAATGAAAACCAGAAACCAAAATGCGGGGCTTTTTGGGAAACTTTCTTCTGTTATATCACGAAAATAGTTCACCGAAATGTGTTTCTGAAACATTTCATGCGAGAAATGAGCCATTCAGTCGCTAAATCTGTCTTTATTTCGGGTCGACAACATTTAGTTCAAAAGTTTCAAAGGAGATTCTGGTGCGGCGAGTCGCGTCGAACACCCGTGATTTGCATAAAGCAGTCTAGACCTTAAATTTATGCAAATGAGGAGCAGCCAAGGTGACGCCTTGTCTCTGGAATCGCGCCGCCACGCTACCAGAATGCATTGCACGGCTGCTTACATAGACAATTAATGGGAAGCGTGGAAAGGTCGGATGCCATGGAAATGTAGCGTAACTCCTCACAGTGCTGTAGTGATGAAGAAACGTACCTCAGGGTGGGTCGGTATGCTGTGACATCACTGGTGGGTGTGGTTACAGGTGCTACGTTACTCTTTAATCTACTTATTAGTAAGAGGCAATGGAGTCGACTCTCTTCACCACTTACAAACACAACAAATCAAAAATGTCCTTTTTCACTCCATTATATTACTCATGGGAGTACTGTGCTGAATCACAATTTTCTGTGTCAACAAGACACAAGTCGTCGTTCCAATGAAGAACTCAGCGCTAATAGTCAGGATTTGCCCGAGAACTTTTCAGTAATCAGACCTGATGCAAATTGAGCATTTGTGCATTTGTCTGAGTCTGAAAATGTGTTTGAGGCAGCATTTTTTTCAGCTCATGCCATCATAAATATGGAAGGCCTAGATTATCTCCCCAAATTATTACATAAATTGTAATTAGCACCGGCCCTGCTGCCAGAGAAGAGCGGATCCAAACCATTGGCAGGAAGAGCTACTGAAAGCATTGGCAATACAAATCAATGGTTGACACATTTATTTACATTTATTTCTAATGCTTTATTTGATCAATACGTTTATAATAGTTTTGGCAACCAGGCAGTTAGTTTGATGTTTAGCCTTAAACAGGTAGACAGAAACTTGTCGTTGCCATGATGCAATTGAATTGATTTAATGGCATTTTGCAACTGAATGAAGACCTGCCCTTAAAAGTCATACCGCACCGTCAAAGGGATGCTCTTTGTGAAGGAAAAGTTTGCGTGTTTTTGGAAGAAACTTCAGAATTAATTAAAAATCACATCAGGAGATGTCGAGGGATTTACTTCAAGGCTCAGGAAGGCAGCCCTTTTTCTGGTGAGGCATCCTTCAGCGAGGACAAGCCTGTGTTCATAATTTCATTTTTCATCAAAGTGTGTTTTAATCTCAACATTCTCAGTACGCTGCAGACGCATCTTAACAGGGAATCCACTGTCCTTATCATTTATTTTATTCCCTACCGTTCTTGCCTAAGCAATTTTTAAACTTTAAAAATTATAGATTTCCTCTGACAGATTGCAAGACAGGACTGCTTACTGTGCATAATTATATTTCAAATGTTTATAATTTTTATGATTTGGCTGTTGAAGCGTCTCCCATCGACAGAATCCAATCCATTTAAAGTGTGTTAGGGGTATTACTTGAAGAAGAACATGCAGTATTCTTGAGAAAACATCCTGTTGGCTTTGGGTCAAACTTGCAACCTAAACAAAGAGAGGGAACACGTGATCTCGCTCTCACCAGAGAATTATGCAGGGAACATTCGGCTACCGGTCACTCCTAATACCGTCTCCCTTTGAAGTGAAAATGTCTGTGGCCTGCAGAGCTGCTTCTCCAGGAAAAGGCCTCCAAGCACCATTCTGTGTCTGCCAGGCAGGAAATTATGGCAGTCTGACAATAAGGACATGCTGAAAACCTCAGAGGACAGATGGAAATGAAAACAGGTCGATGGTGTATGTATTTTCTCTTACCAACTAGAGTGAGTCAGAAGTGGTGATATAAAATGTTCTTATATCACAACAAGACTGAAGCTGAATAGTTTCAGAAATCCCTCCTCCCACAACTTTGCGACCATTTCTGTAACTTTCCGAAACCACGATCCGACATGCGTGGAGGTGAGAAAGTCAGATGGGTTTGGGCTGTCGATCGATTGAAATATTGAATTGTGATTAATCGCATGATTGTTCATAGTTAATCGCAAATTAATCAGGTTAATCACGTTAGTGCTTAATTTTAGCTGACCTTAGCTAGCCTTACCCCGCTGTCATATTACTAATATATCAAACTAAAATGCTTCCTGACAAAATAGTTCATTGTAACATTGACACTGCAAGCCAAGGCACTGATTCCTTATGACAGCTTTAGCTAGCAAGTTAGCTACTTGCCAACTTAAAGGGACTGTTTGTAACTTTTTACACTTTTTCCTGCTTCAGCCCCGGAGGCTGAAGCAGGAAAAGCCAACACTAGGATCAGCATTGATTCATGGAGAGACCTTCGTCTGGTCAGCTAATATTACTGCCAAGCAGGTGAAATATAGAGTGATATTGTGCTTTTAGCTGACGTGTGTCGCCTCACTGTTTTGAGTGATGCTCGTTCATGTCTATGTAGAGCGAGCAAGCGCGAGCAACAGGACCCTGACTTTCGTTGACTTAACGGCCACAGGTGTCGCTGTTAACAAGCAATTAACTAAAAGTTACAAACAGTCCCTTTAAGTTAGCTAATGTCAAAAAGCAACACGCCGTGTGCTGGTGGTTTCTTTTTCAACATGTGTGGATGTAACCTTCAATCCAGTTGCTGTATCCCTTTGTTTGGAGACTTTTGTGCGTCTCTGCAGATTTATCAGTCCACATTTGATTATTTCAACACTTAGCTGGGATTCACAAGTCGAATGTTTGGACCACTTCACCGTAGCTATAGCAGTGACTGTCTGTCTAGTTTCCAGAGATCCTTCCCAGAGCGTCAAGTAAGAGCAAAATTGCCGCCGAGTGAATATGGTCCACAGTTGTTGAGATATTTCAGTCTGGACCACAGTGGTGGACCGACCAGCCAACCTGCATCTCCATCCATAGAGCCATTCTGCCAGTGTGGCTAAAAAGAAGGAAGTGGATGCAGGAACCATAGTATGTAGAGATAATTCTCTATAGATAATAACACTAAATAGTAAGATACAAAAAACACCATTTGGAGAAGGATTTTTTCTGAGGGGAAGATTATTTGCAAACCGATGAATTTACCCTGAAAGGCCACATTCAGAATTTCTTGGCTATTACAAGAACACAGGAAATCAATGAGACATTTTGCTGTGAACTGCAGATGAACTTGCACTTGCGCTTGTTTATGGATTTTAATTAGGGCCAAATAGTCTCATGAATTTATGTAAAGCCCTGGTACACCAGTCCGTGCACATCACAGACGGGGATGGGGGAATAGGGCTAGTGGCGCAGGATGTGGAAGAGGTCTGTGCTCTCCTGCCAAAACATTGCATGATGTGAAGTAGGCACAGTTATCTCTGCTCTGCTTCTCATCTTTTAGTCCCTTTTCAGACACACTGCAGTTTCCCACTGGATGCTGCCGTGAGTGACACTAGAAACTCTTCTCCAATTCCCTTGCTTCACGGCAACATGTCAGCCGCAGAAGCTGATGATGTGTGGAACCCAAACTATGAGAAGCAAGTTTACCCATTTGAATAATGTGCACCTAGGAGAACACAGATCCTCTCCCAGACTCTTTGATGTGTTTGCTGTGAAAAGATGACTCCTGACAGTGTCAGATTAAACCCCAGACACTCTGAAAGTTGCAAGAACGAGTGGGGGGGGGAAACCTAACATCTCTGGAGTTGTAATCTCGCGGTGCAAAGAGCTAAACCTCAACACTGGCAGTAAATGGCGTATCAGCCACAGTGGGATGTTTAATTTGGCACCCTGCGAGAAAATCACATGTCACTCTTTGGGATTGGAATTAGTTTTGAGAGCTGTTTATTCGCTTCTGTACAGAGTCAATGTGTCGTGTTACACAAACCAATATCTGCATAGCTGTATCAGCAAATGGGGAAACAGAACAAAATCAATCCCAGTAGAGGAGGCACTGTATTGTGAGCGCGGCGCTGCTTGCTAGGGACTATTGTGAGCTTCAATTGGCTGCATGTTTGGGTCACGCTGTTTTTTTAAATAGATTTTTACAATCGTCATGTCTTTTCCTGTAACCTCTCATAAAAGCGTGCCTTTTTTAAAATTCAAATGGCCCTTTTGGGACGCTGAAATTAGCATCCTGAAATATTCATGACATGTTTCAGAACTTGTATCGTACACCTCCGAGGACTTGAACAGGTACAGTACCGTATCAACACTGCCTGTATTCATACATTTTTCATGGGCACTGTGCTGCAGAACTCAGATCAGTGAACCGTCAACGTTACACACAGGTCAGATACATACAGTTTCTCCCTTTAAGCTGATTCATTATCAAAATACATCATCAAGTCCTACTGCTCAGTGTCCTAAAGTTGATGTTTTAAGGCTAATTCTGCAACGCTGGTATAATTTTCATCTTGTGAGTCTGTGGACAGATTGTTGTGACCATGATAGTATCGCTACCGTGCAAGATGCAGTCACAAAACTTTACAGATGTGTAGTTGAAATGGAAATTGAGATTGTGTTTGAAGATGGGTGTCGTCTGAGCAATGACGCCAGAAGTAGGAGAGTAGGAAGTGGGGAAGGGGCTCGATTTGGCGTTGCAGCCGGTATGATCCCATCACAAGATGGTCTCTAGTTCATATTTATTTTCAATTTATTTCTTGTTTGTTAAGGAAAACATAGATGTGTGACCACCTCCTCCCAATTGTACACACAACTCAGTTGTCTGATTTAGCATGTTGCTATTAATGTTCGCCAAAGAAGCTCAGAATCATGTCTTGGCTGTTGGTGTTGTCTGCTTTAGGTGTCTCTACCTAAATAGGTCATGTTTAGCTTAGTCGATAAGGTAATAGCTCACAATTCAGGTAACTGTTTCTACTTTTCATTGTACACTGTTCTATATACTGTAGGTAACTAAATAGCATGATAACAATAAAGCAAATACAACTACTAACACAAGTAGAATATTCAGTGTATCATCAAGGTCAGTCATTGTTCTGCTGGTAAAATAATGCTATCTGTTCCCCATGCAGGCAGCACAGAGAGACCGGGAGAGCGAGAGGCATGCAGGGACCAGACAGGGACATGCTCCGGAGATCCAGATGATCAGGTGAGAAATTGGAACATGAACTATAATGCGGAGCAGATTTAGTAGAGCACATAGACAGTAAGTGTGAGTATCTAGTTAAAGAGGTGCAGCTTAGTAGGGCACTACACATCTTGTGTATGAATGACTGAGATTACATGGACTCTGCGCGGACAACACCAATTTTTTCTTTAACAGCTCACAACAAGCAAAAATGAGCGAAGCGTCTTGTTGACACAAAACCAGGTTGTGTGTATTTGGATCCCACTGATGTCTGTGGTTACACTCTTGGAATACAAGTGTGAGTCAAAAACAACCTCTGGTTTACCAACTGTATGATCAAACCAGAGGTTGTATTCTTTTAAAACACAGCGATGTCTAGTTGTGACCCATTGTCACAGGATTAATTGTCAGTATGTATTTACCTTTCAAGTGATTTTCCCATCTCAGACTGTTTAATTAAAAATATATATATGTATTTAGAAGCCTTAAAGGTTCTCTAAACGATATTCAGAGCATTAATATAGCAACAAACAACTATTTGCTATGTAAAGATATAGGGCAGTAATGTCTACCTGAGCAGAGAATGAAGTTGGTCTCCCTCTGTGTGTGTTGTAATACAAGCTTTTATCGGCTTTGTTGACATGCTAGCTCACGGCCGACACTCTGCACTGCTCTCATACGGC